>VDFB02048645.1:0-24584 GCA_007258455.2 Sequoia sempervirens
CTTTTTTCATTAGAAATCAATGCCTCTCTTCTGCCTTAAATGAATTATATTCATTACTCACTTAGATACTTATAAATGACTTCTTAGATCAATACACATGCATTTAGCATTTCTATGTTAGCATTTATGGGCACAACTGGCAAGTCATTGCCAGTCATTTCAATCAACAAATGGTTGAATTTGGATGATTTCAAAGAGAAAAAAATATCTCCAGAAGATATAGTGGCATTTAGTATTTAAGACAACACTTTGAATGATCATAAATGTGCCCCCCTGCCAGTCATTTTAGTCAGCAAATGGTATATCATGTGATCAAATATGAGGGGATGTCATATCTTCTTGTCAGAAATAAATTTGTATTGCCTCCATGAGATGATCTGAACTATAAACAAACCTCTAAGCTCAACAGACATTGGAAATAAATGCTCCAACCACACCCTTTGATCCCAATTAATTGATGTTGAAAGCGAAATATGAATCAACTTTCATCATTGCTATTATTAATGTACACGCTTACTCCTCACAAATTTTTATCTTCACAGAAAATGATGAACAACCAACTCTAATAAATCAATGAATTCAAATTATTCTATTTGGCTAGGAAGATAGAAGGAATTACTGAATACAACCAATAGGGGTGGTTCATATTCCAATGGTGTGAGAGTGCTGAATGTGCCTGTATGCATGAATCATCCTAGGTTGGGTAGGGTGTCTAAAAATAGACCTTTTAATAGGTGAGTCATTCTTTGCCAGAAAGGATAAAGAATGTTCACCTATGAACTGATTTCATTGTTTGGGACAGTGCCTCTATTGTTCACTATCAGCTGAGAGAACATTTATTGCAAACTATTTAGATTTATCAGGTGAGGAAAGGGTCTCCATGGAACTAGTTTTGAGTTTTCAAGAAATATAGCAGGATCAATAGACACCCAGAGAGACTACAACTAGCAAAAGAGTAATGGAGAGCTTTTATTAGATGTTATAGTTGGAGATGTGCGCAAACATGTATACAATATGGGGAATCATAGGTAAGACACATGAACTCAATGATAGAATGCTTGGAATAAATAGTGTCTCATTTGTAGGATACACATCAAATGAATTCGCTGAAAAGGATTTAGAAACTATCAAGAAATTGCAAGCTATGAAAACATAGACAAGACAGGTGACCTGTTTGATAGAATGGCTTCAAAGAAAGAAATCCAGTGATTGTGTTAACATTTTAAAGAGCTGCAGCCTCTTGAAATGCAGTGATTGTGCAATATGCACAAAATGGATCTGTTGGAATGGCTACAGAAACTTTCAAGAAAATGCAAAGGGTAAATCATTGAAAATCAAACAGATTTGAGCCTTTTCAAGAGACTCGCATGTTCTAGCTCTGTGAAGATTCTTCAAAGCTTCTTCTGCCTCATGGGAAATGTGTTCACCTAGGCCCAGGCATTGTGTATGGAGCTAGAATAGAAATATGGAGTTGATCATGGCTCTTTCATTCTAAAGATGAGCTTGAGTTCTGATAGTGAGATTGAGCTGGATAAACAACCTCTTACTGAACAATGGGTTGATGGTACATGCATGCGTGAGAATCCTTTCTATGCAAACACAACACACAACTTCCAAGATAGAAGATATGAGTATAAAGGTCTCAATAAGGTCTGGAAAGGGAAGTTTGGAGAAGCCAAGAAATCTGGAAACCTAGTAAATATTCAAGAAGCACAGGATATGATAGTGCTCTATGATTCTCTTCAATTGGCACACAAGTGTATTCTTAATTCCTTTTATAGCTATGTCATGCGCAAATGGAATATTTGAAAAAGGAAAATGATTTCCAACGAAAGCATGAAGAATAGAAGAATTTTGTAAGATGTTGTAGTTCAAACTACCTCTGTTAACACGTATACATAATCGAAAGCATAGAAAAGGCATACAAATTGTATTACATATTTTCCAAAAAATTCCAAAACATCAAAATAGAGGATTATTCCCACATGATAGGATTTTCTTCCCCCCCAGCTTGGACAATGAAGGCAGCAAGGCCATCCCAGATTTAATACTTAATGCTTTAAAGCACCATGAAAATGCATGTTTAGTGATACTATCTGAGCAAAAAAAATGAAGTCTATTTGATTAGAAACAAGAGATAATAAAATGCAATCTCATTGCAACAGGACTGTACCAAGAAATTAGACTTTTGGCTACCAATATTATCAGACATAAAAGAGCACCCAAAATAGCTCAGGAAATGTGCAATATTGTAAAAGAGCAAGATCTAAAAACAAAGTAGCCACAACAAAAAAAGAAATGCATTATCTTTGAATGAAAAGTAAGATAAAATATAGCAAAAGAACAGAGAATTAGAATCTTTCCCTCTTCTAGGCCCTCCTTCTAGCACCAAGCACCAATATGTAGAACCTTAAATCTGCATTAGCTCAAAAACAAAAGCCCTTAGCATTGTTAGTAAACCAAAGCAAACAAAAGATTTCCTATAATATTCATCTAATCACAAGAATAATGCAAAAGAAGCAAGCAAAACATAGAAAAACATCATTCTAATAATCAAACTAGCATCTTATAGTGGATTGGTGCTTCTATGGAAAGAATCCCTTTCCCAATCCTTGATTAAGCTCCATGATGAAAACAATTTGAATATGATATGGAATGCTAAGATATGGAGTGGACAAAATCAGTTCTCCATTGAAGAGAGTGACCTTGCATGATATTGTAGATGAGATACAAAGATTGTGGAGTTGTGGTGTAAGATGTGTAGGATTTGATCAAGAATGAAGCCTTTCATTTATACATTTTCTTGTTGAGAGATTGGCCAAATGGATGAATGTGGGACAAAGATGGACCAATGAGATGAGGAGACTTGTCATCTTGTGAGTGGTTGAGGAGCGTACAAGATTTGGGAAATGTGCCCAAGAGGGGGAAATTTCAAATTTGAATTTGAGAGTTAATGCTTCATTGACTTGTGCAAGGGACATGTAAGAGCCATGTAAGAGCAAATAAATGACTTGTTGGATGTACATGTCCACTTGTTTTTGAGTTCAAACTTGAGGGAATATTCCTCAAAGATGCCATGTTGAAAGAAAATAAGGAATTTAATAAATCAATAAATTGATTTATTTGTGCAAGTGGCATTATCTAGAGGATGTGACATGCATTAGATTAGATTAATATTAGGTTTAGATTAACTTAATGATGATTAGGACATTTGACCTTTTTGACTTAAATATTTGATTTATTTAAATCAGAAAAGGATGGAATATGACTTAGAGATTTAATTAAAAAAGTCTTGATTTATTTAATCAAAGAGGGAATGGTAGGCTTAAATTAAATAAAGTTAATTCAATTTAAGTGGATAATCCTAAGAGATTGAATTAAAGACTTGATTTACCTAGTGAATTAATGAGTCTGGTTAATTTAATGAGTGGATGCATAATGTTAATTTTGCATGTCTACAATATGATTGATTGTTTATACCATTTGAAGGCATGGTATGAAGTGGTGTCCGAGTTGTGCAGGTGTTGTGTGCAAATAATGTTCTAATCTTTTGAAAGAAGAAGTAAAGTCTAAAGAAGAGTGAGTAGATGTTCATGTGCTTAACTGGAACTATAACAAAGCATTAGCTGATGCTATTTTCTTAGTTCAAAATCTTTTGGATGTAATCCAAATGTTTCTGTAAGATAGTGTGTCTTCCTTTCGGCAGTAATCCTTTTGTATTTGAGCATTGAGCTCTAGCTAGTGTTCCTAAATGCATGTGCATTCCCCATTTATAATTATTTTATACTTTTAACAAAGTATAATCTTGTGGACTAACCTCCATCATGTTTTTCCCCCTACAGGGTGTCCACATAAAAGATCAAGGTGTTATGTGTATTTTTTATGTGTTGATAGTTTATGCTGTCATTTTTATTTATCAAATATGAGAATAAGGTTAATTAGTATAATTTTTGTGACAACTGATTCATCCCCCCTCTTAGTTGTCTTCCCTTGTGTTTCCAATAGTCCTTGTATGTCACTTGTCATTGTATCTTTATGATAGTTGGCTGCCTTTCATATATATATAAGAGAAAGTTTGTGATGTGGATGACATATGCCTTAAGTTGGTTCCCATGTGATGTATTGAGTTATCTTTAGCATTGTATTTTAGGGGCAACCATTCCATATTTTTGCATGATGTAGCTTATTAGAAACATATGACTTGGCATAGGGATTTTTGAATAAGTTCTCATAGCTTCTTCTACTTTAAAGCAATTTCTCACAACAATAGTGTTAGTAACTTCTTTAAAGTGGGGGCATACATCGAAACTCATATTTCATTATGCAATTATATTTCTTCTTGTGATACATTCATTTCTTGGTGGTGTCATTAGGTTTGATTTCCTCTGAGAGCATAATATTTTCTTGTCCTCTCTTGAAAACATTAACTACAATTTTCCACAAGATGAGACCTTTCACTTGTCCTCTCTTGGAAACATTAAGTATAATTTTCCCTAAGATGAGACCTCACATGAATGAAGAAAAATCCATTTGAACATCCCTCTTTCTTGTTGTGTTTAATTTTTGTTCCTTATTAAAATCATGGAGGTATGGCTTTGGTATGGTCCCCTAGGGATCACCTAGTGAAAACCTAGCTTCACTAGCCCTTATGAGCAAGTGCTTTGTTTGCATAGTGGACAGTGCATTCCACTTTTAAACCTCTCTTGGAAGAAAAACCTAGACCTATTACATACTGTGTTGGATGGCCAATCAAAGCTTGATCTGTAACATTTTTCATTTTCTTTTTCCTTTTTTTATCTTTGATGGTGTATGTTTGCGATTTGATTATGGATTCATATATCATCAACAAGTGTGTTCCTTCTTACCTATGTTGGTCTATCATAGGATCTTAAACCTAGGTGTTGACCACCCTCTTAGTTATTGTCATCCTATATTACTAGCATTTGTACATTTGAACCCCTCTTGATTGTGTGGTTGGCTACTTTAGTGCGAATTTGAAGCAAGTTCATCCTCTCACTAAAGTGGGGGATAAATTTAGGGTAGGAAAATGCACACCCTTGCATTTTCACACTTGTTTGGGCCCTATTTCTTTTTTAATCCATTTTTTATGTCTTAATTGGTCCTATTTTACATCCACAAGCCTAATGAACTATATCTTTTTATGGCTTATCCTGAAAAAATTAAAAGGGTAAATGACAATTTAATGATTCTAGTTGTCTCCCTATTTTTTGGGTCATGACTAAGACACCACCTAAGGAATCGTTGTCCCCCAAAGGTCTTGGGACCCTTATTTCAAGTGTTCCTTAAAGTGGCCCCTTTTTGGAGTGTATGCCCAGAGTTTCATGCCTCAGGACTAAGATGCCACCTAGGGCGTCTTAGTCTCCCTTATGGTATTTTTGGGATTTAATTTCAAATTTTGGTAGGATTCAACCTCCTTTAATTAATGATTTCATATGTCAGCTTGTTGTGGTTTAATTTCAGGATATTAAGTATAGATAAGTATAAATACAAGGTTCATACATTCATTTCAAGCCAAGTCTTTTATGAGAGCATTTCTAATCAAAAAATTGTGTTCACAAGAGCATTAAAGAGCAATTCATCAAGAATTTGGAGGAACCATCAATATTCAAGCATCATATCAAATATCTTCTTGCATCATGTTTGTTATCCTACTAACATTTGTGATGTAGGGTTTTTGATTAAAGCAAGTGTTTTATGCAAAATCTACAACCTTCAAGAAAGGGTCAAGAACCACATCCATTATAGCCATTTAAAAAAAGTTTGTAGACTTCACAACAAGGGTTTGGTGAGTTGCGACATAGCATTTTGTTCAATCATCATTTCCCTTCATTACTTTATTTCATTCGAAGGTTTAATTACCAACAAGGGATTTGACTAAGGAAAACCCCCATTCACTAACAATCAACAAATTTTTCTTCTCTTGTGTGCTTGTAATTGAAAATTTAGGCTGAATATTTGAAGATCATTTGAAGTGAAAAGTTTCAAAGTTGTAAAATTTCATTGCAAAGTTGTCATCTTCACAAAAACTCACCTATAGGCTAGATCTGAAAGTTTGAAAACCTAAGATCAGAGAAGAAGTGTAGACATCAAGCCTTGAGATCACATTTAGAAATTAAAAAAAAATAGATTGGGACTAAGACAATAGCAAGGGAATCTTAGTCCTCCAAGTGGAATTTATTAGAGATTCTTTTGGATCCTATTCTAGCATCTAAAGATTTTACATCTGCCTTAAAAATTAGTAGTAGGACTAATAAGATAATCAGGGCATATTAGTCCTCCATAATAGATTTCAATAGCTTCTTTGCATTTCTAGAATCCTCATCACATTTCAAAACTTCCCAGGTACACATACCCTACCTTTGTGTTGCTTAATTTCATCATTTTCATCCTTCATTTAGCTTGCATTACTAGGTTTTGTGAGTTGAATGTTAAAGTGTCTTTTCCAAGCTTTTGTTTGGTGGTGAACCCTTAAAAGCTTAAAGCCCCCTTCCTAGGTCTTCCTTCTTGAGAATTGACTCACCTTTGAGGTTGATAGTCAATCCAATTAGGGTTCCTAAGACATTATTGACTAAAAATTGGAGAATAGTGGTGTTCTATGACCTAGGTTATAAATCATTCCACCATTTTCCCATTCTTCAACATGCAAGGAAAATTTGTAGATTGTTTCGAAAGAGAAGAAGAACCCTATGGATGGAGTTGTTGAAAATGGGTGTGCTAATAATTTTGGTTTCATGAAGTACACATCATGTATTTTATACTACTTTGGTCTCTAATTCCAATATTTTTGTGATTATGATCAACATGTTTTAGACATCTAGATCTCTCTAGGTATTTTGGGTAGATTTAGTAGATTCCAGAGTTTTGTTGTCGTACTTTGTTCTATAGAATCAAGTTTATTTTAAGCTCAAACATGAACTATGACTATTATTTCCATGTAAACTATATTTATGTAATTAAATGAATTGTCATGTAAATTGTATTTATGTAATTAATGAAAACCAATATTTCTAAAAACCTATAAATTTTATACAAGAATACAAATATACATATAATTAATCTATGAAAAATATATTTTTGAAATGTATTATTTCAATATCATGAAAATGGATCCTTAGCTTTTGGGTTAGAGATAAAACCACTCTCACCACATCAAAAAGATATAATATAATATAATAAATTTCTAAATTTGATTAAAATAGGTAATTCAATGATTCATCTTAATTAATTACTTTAACACAAAAAAAAAAAAACTATTTCATCTTTTAGAATAATAGCTTAAAATTTCAATTGATATGTGATAAAAAATTAAAAACATAAATTAAATTAAATTATATATATATATATATGTATTCAAAAGGTAGATGGAAACACCTCTAAATCATTAACTTTGGTTAAATAAAATTTACTCAAGAAAAAGATAGATGACAACACCTCTAAGATCATAATATTAGTTTAATATTATTATTTTTCACTTCATTTTTTGAATATATATAACTTAACTTAATCGTTTAATCTTTAATTACATATCAATTGAAATTTTAAACTATTATTGTCAAAGATAAAATATTTTATTTTATATATTTTTAATTTTTTTTTTGTTGAAGTAACTAATTTAGATGGATCACATAATTACCCATTTAAATCAAATTCATAAATTGACTGGATCATAACATTAGTTAGATTTTCTATAAAATATTCCTCTTTTTTGAATATATATAATTTAGCTTAATCCTTTAATCTTTAATTACATGTCAATTAAAATTTTAAACTATCATTGTCAAAGATTAAATATTTTATTTTATATTTCCTTTTAAAATTTTTTTTGAAGTAATTAATTTAGATGGATCACATAATTACCCATTTAAATCAAATTCATAAATTTACTGGAACATAAATCCTGTGAGGTTATGAAGAGTACCCCCATTACAATCTAAAACTAATAACAGTTCAACAAAGAATTGCACAAACAATATGCAAGAAGGAAGAAAATATTTTCTATGATCACTAAAATGAAGATAAAATTACAACATTACAATTTCCATCGAATGGGTGCTCTAATTAGGTAAATTTGCAAATCTGTAAATCAGAGCCACAATCCACTTTTCTCTACCCTCCCTTTGTAACCCCCATTCACATCCTTTATTTGGAAGGTGCAACTAGGCAATAATCTCTTGGAAAGTGTAACTTCCTCAAGAAGATATTTCAGAATTTTATTAGTTTTGGTAGTACAACTTCATGGGGCCATAAATTTTGATCAAACTATTAGACTTTCAATTATAATACCTTTTTGGAAATCTGTTTAGAAGGTGAAGCCCTAAAAAGTAGTACCAATAGGTAGACTGCTTTTGTTTTGTTCTAATTTTTAAGCCCATTTAAAGCTTTTAAGTGCCTCAAAATTGACTTTGAATATTTTTAGAGGATTTTTAGAAATTGAAATTTTAATAACTAAGCCTAATCCATTTGTGCGATCCATTTTTTGGATCTTCCTCTTGTTTTATTCTATAGGCCTCTGAAGTCAAATCAAGTAGTTTTCACTTTGAAGGGCATAACTTTTGACTGGGATATTAGATTTTCACAATTCAAGCAACATAAAAAAGATTATTGTTTCATCTACATAGGTCTAAGGTCAATTTGTATTCATGGAGGATGATGGAAAAATTGAATCATGCATACACTTTCTTGAACATTTTGTGCATTAGGTTTGCATTTTCTCTTTTATTTTCCATTTTTTTCATTATCTCCTTTTACAATCACGGGGTATTGTAATAAATTAACATAGATAAATTTCCATTGGTGATTCAGAGTATCTACAAACTTAAGGTGTAATCATGACCCAAATCACTAACTGAGAAGATAAATTACACATTCGTTAATAACTCACTTAAACATTCAACAAATTCCACCTCTTTAACACTTGATTCCTCATTACTACAAGGTACCAAAATAAAAAATCTTCCTTCAAAAATCTTATCAAACCCTAAAAAACCTTCATGATCATAATTTTGACTGAATCAAAGAAAAAAACTTCATGGAAAACTTTGAATCAATCAACACATCCAACACTCACCAAATTACACTTCTTTGCAACATGTTTCCATAAGACAAAAAGAGAACAAATCATCCAATCTTGGATCTAAACTCTTACCAAACCCTTATACTCCACAATTATCATGATTTAGGAAGAAACAAAATAAAAAATTTCCTTTACAACATTGTTTTGTCAGATCCACAAATGCTTGTACTCAAAAACTAGAATTGCTAGTAGTAGTCCATAAAGACAAAACTAGGTATATCCCCAAAACTTGATTGAATCTTCATAGATCGTATAGATTTTCAAGAGCCCATTTTATCCTATTCAAACATACTTCAAAATGAGGTACTATTTTTTTGTAAGACTAACCAAAATAGTTGATTGTCTACTACAATTAGGCTACAATTAGGTCTAGTTTGTGATGCAAGTATCATCAAAAATACTCCACAACCTCTAATTACTATAAACAGTCCTTTATTAGGTTATAAAACCATAGAATCAACAACCCTTAAGGATTGAAAGTCTCATTATTACATCAAAAGTTCAAACCCTCATTATAGGCCACCTTCAACTAAGCAAACACAGGTTTATTGAAAGTATTATTGCCAAACCTCATACCAACTTTCCAAAGCTTCAAAAATTTAGAATATGTTTGTACATGATAACCAAACTTCCTCCAAGCCTTTACCACTATCATTTCATGAAACCCTAGTTTGTAGGCATCACCTAATGCATTGAAATAATTGAAATTCCCTTGGAGAAGCAACATAACTCGATATTCTTGCCTTCCCCTACACCTTCACCCACACTCAAATTAAAAATATAACTAATTTAATCCATTCCACCAATCTAAATAACCTCCATCAGTGGAATGGTTAACAAACCTCACACTAGAATCTTAAACCCTTGAATTGGGGTTACAGAGGTCTGTCTAAAGAAAAAAGACTCCAACACACTTTATATTCCACAAGTTTCACTCAAATCAAGTTTACTTGAAGAATTAAACACTAATCTACCATAAAAAAATAAAGATCAAAGCCTCTATGTAGTTGTACAAGCCATACACAACTAGAAACAACAAAGATAACATTGTATTTTCTGAACAAGGCACTTTTATGAGCAATTTTTTTAAAGAATACTCCCTTTGATCACTTTCTCACCTTTACAATGATTTAAATAGATGTCTAGAATAGTTAGAATGACTTCCTCTTAAGTTACTAAGACTTCACAACTTCATGACTCTTCAGCTTCTTGCTTTTTTACAATGTTTGCAATCTTGAAATACTACAATTTTTTTATTCTTGCAACAAAAACAAGTTTTTTCACTTTCACACTTTTGACCTCCTAAAAGAGACTCAAATAAATTTGAAATGACCCAAACATGACCTTTTTACATACATTCCATGGTGATAATTCATACTTTACAAAATTTCCTAATGGAGGAAAAACAATACTAGGTGCTCCTGCACCAAACAATTGGCCAAGAAAAATCCTCAAGTCCCTTTGAGGACTGATTTTCATCAACCTTGATTCTTCTTTCACCTATCTTCCTTCTTCAATTTTTTCTTGGACTTCTTCTTGCTGCATACTTGAAATAGCTCACCTGCTTTGTTTTCCATCTTGATTCCTTCCATCTTTTGTCTTCATTTTTGTCTTCTCTTGTCTTTTCCTTTTTCCTTCTCTTTCTCTACCATTAGATTCACCAATCATTATTCTCAACCAAAGGACAAAGGACTGTCCTTTTAGAGCACTTCACTTTCCTCTAACCTTTTCTCAATCAAAGGACACAGGACTGTCCTTTCACATTTCTTTTTTAAGCAATTTTCCTCTTTTCATCTAGTTCTTCCTTGACCTTCTCTTAACCTATCCATCATCTATTCACATACTCTTCAAACTTTCTTTCAACTTTTGAAATGGCTACAAACTCTTCTAGTGCTTCTCCAGATAGTTATTCATCTCCCTCACTACTTCACCACAAAAACTCTACAAAACATCCACTTTACCTAGCAATAGATCTTCGAAGATGCACCTACCACACTTTCTCTCAGTGGCCTCACTCTCTCTGCACCTTCTCCCCAACTTAATCTCTATTGTAGGATGATGAACATAGACTCATGTCCTTTTTTGTAACCAACACACCAACTCTTTCTCTCTTTCTATAGCTTTAACATGGATCGAGCACCTGCAACCAACAACTCAAGAACAACTTAACAAACACCACATTAGCTAGCTCTGATACCAATTGATGTAGACCATCTACAAACTTCAAGGGAACTCATGACCCAAATCACTAATTGAGAAGATCAATTACATATTTTCCAATCAATCACTTAAACTTTCAATAAATTACACCTCATTAACACTTGATTCCTCATTGCTACAAGGTGCCAAAACAACAAATATTGCTTCTAAACTTTCATTAGACTCTAAAACACCTTCATGATCATAGTTTTGACTGAATCATAGAAAAAACCTTCTTGAAAAACTTTGAATCAATTAACACATCCAACACTCACCAAATTACACTTCTTTGAAACTTGTTTCCAAAAGAGAAAAAGAGAACAAATCATCCAATCTAGGATCTAAACTCTTACTAGACCCTTATACTCCACCATAATCATGATTTAGGTAGAAACAAAACAAAAAATCTCCTTGACAACACTATTTTTTCAGATCCACAAATGTTTGTAATCAGAAACTAGAATTGCTAGTGGTAGTCCATATAGACAAAATTGCGTATATCCCCTAAGCTTGATTGAATCTTCATTGACAACATACCTTTTCAAGAAACCATTTTGGCCTATTCAAATATAATTCAAAATGAGGTATTGTTGTTTTGTAAGATTAACCAAAATAATTGACTATCTACTACAAATAGGTTATAATTAGGTCTAATTTGTGAAGAAAGTATCATAAAAAAAATCCACAACCTCTAATTACTATAAAAAATCCTTTATTAGGTTATAAAACCATAAAATAAACAATATTTAAGGATTGAAAGACTCATTATTACATGAAAAGATAAAACCCTCATTCTAGGTCACCTTCAACAAAGCAAACATGGGTTTACTGAAAGTATGATTGCCAAACCTCATACTAACTTTCCATGGCTTCAAACAAGTTATAATATGCCTGCACATGATAACCAAACCACCTCTAAGCCTTTACCACTATAATTTCACCAAACCCTAGTTTGTAGGCATCACCTAATGCATGGAAATCATTGAATTTCCCTTGGAGCAACAAAAAAACTTGGTATTCTTGCCTTCCCCCTGCACCTTCACCCACACTCAAATTGAAAAGATAAATAATTTAACCCATTCCACTGATCTGACAAATCTCCATCAGTGAAATGGTTAACAAACTTCACACTAAATTCTCAAACCCTTAAAATGAGGCTACATACCTGTCTAAAGAAAAAAGACTCCAACACACTTTATATTCCACAAGTTTCACTCAAATCAAGTTTAATTGAAGGATTACACACTAATATATGGGAGAAAAATTAAGATAACCCCCTATGGAGTTGTATAGGCCATACACAACTAGAAACAATAAAGATAACACTGTATTTTTTGAACATGGTACTTTTATTAGCCAATTCCTTCAAGAATACACCCTCTGATCACTTGCTCACCTTGACAATGCTTTAAATACATGTCTAAAATATTTAGAATGACTTCCTCTTCAGTTACTAATACTTTATGACTTCATGACTCTTTAGCTTCTTGCTTTTTAACAACTTTTGCAATCTTGCAATTCTGCAATGTTTTTCATTCTTGCAACAAAAAGAACTTTTTGCACTTTGACAGTTTTGACCTCCTAAATGAGACTCAAATAAATTTTAAATGACCCACACATGAAATTTTTACATACATTCCATGGTGATAATTTTCAAATTTTAGAAAATTTACTTGAATGGAGGAAAAACAACACTAGGTGCTCCTGCACCAAACAACCTTCCAGGAAAAATCATCAAGTCCCTTTGACAATCGATTTGCATCAACCTTGATTCTTCTTTCACCTACATACCTTCTTCAAATTTTTCTTGGACTGCTTCTTGCTGCATACTTGAAATCACTCACCTGCCTTTTTTTTCCATCTTGATTCCTTCCATATTTTGTCTTCATTTCCATCTTCTCATGTCTTTTCCTTTTTCCTTCTCTTTCACTACCATCATATTCACCAATCACTATTCTCAATAAAAGGACATAGGACTATCCTTTCATAGCACTTAACCATTAGATTCACCAATCATTGTTCTCAATAAAAGGACATAGGACTATCCTTTTATAAGCAATATTTCCTCTTCTTAGCTAATTCATCCCTGACCATCTTATAACATGTCCATCATCTCTTTGCATACTCTTCAAATTGACTTTCAACTCTTGAAATGGCTTCAAACTCTTCTAGCGCTTCTTCAGACAAATATCCATCTCCCTCACTACTTCACCACAAAAACTCAGCAAACCATCCATCTTACCCAATAGTAGATCCTAGAATATGCACCTTCCAACCTTTCTCTTAGTGACTTCACTCTCTCTGCACCTTCTCCCTAGCTTAATATCTATTAGAAGATGGAAAACATAGACTCATCCTTTTCTGTAACCAACACACCAACTCTTTCTCTCTTTCTATAGCTTTAAGATGGATCAAGCACCTACAACCAATAACTCAACAACTTAACAAACACCAGATCAACTAGCTTTGATACTAATTGATGTAGAGCATCTAAAAATTTCAAGGGTACTCATGACCCAAATCACTAACTGAGAAGATTAATCACACATTTTCCAATAACTCACTTAATCTTTAAACAAATTCCACCTCTTTAACACTTGATTCCTCCATGCTACAACCTGTACCAAAACAACAAATCTTGCTTCTAAACTTTCATCAAACCCTAAAAAACCTTCATGATCATAATTTGGCTTGAATCAATGAAAAAATCTTCTTCGATAACTCTGAATCAATCAACACATCCAACACTCACCAAATTACACTTCTTTGCAACTTGTTTCCATAAGACAAAAAGAGAATAAATCATCCATTCTAGGATCTAAAATCTTACCAAACCCTTATAATCCATCAACATCATGATTTAGGTTGAAATAAAACAAAAACTCTCCTTTACAACACTATTTTGTTAGATCCACAAATGCTTGTACTTAGAAACTAGAATTTATAGTAGTAGTCCATATAGACAAAATTGGGTATATCCCATAAATTGATTGAATCTTCACTTAGCACATACCTTTTCAAGAATGAATTTTGGTCTATTTAAACATACTTCAAAATGAGGTGCTATTGTTTTGTAATATTAACAAGAATAATTGATTATCTGCTACAAATAGGATACAATTAGGTCTAATTTTTGAAGCAAGTATCATCGAAACAACTCCACAACCTATAATTATTGTAAATAGTCCTATATTAGGTCATAATACCATATAATCAGCATACCTTAAGGATTGAAAGTCTCATTATTACATCAAAAGATAAAACCCTCATTCTAGGCCACCTTCAACTAAGAAAACATGGGTTTATTGAAAGTATGATTGAAAAAGCTCATACCAACTTTCCAAGGCTTCAAAAAGGTTAGAAAATTCCTACACATGATAACCAAACTTCATCCAAGCCTTTACCACTGTTATTTCACCAAACCCTAGTCTGTAGGCATCACCTAATGAATGGAAATCATTGAAATTCCCTTGGAGCAACAAAAAAAATTGGTATTCTTGCCTTCCCTTGCTCCTGGACCCACACTCAAATTCAAAATCTAACTAATTAACCCATTCAATTGATCTAACTAACCTCCATCAATGGAATGGTTAACAAAGTTCACACTAGACTCTCAAACCCTTGAATTGGGGTTACAAACCTATCTAAAGAAAAAAGACTCCAACACACTTTATATTCCACAAATTTCACTCAAATTAAGTTTACTTGAAGGATTACACACTAATTTAATAGAAAAAAATAAAGATCAAAACCCCTATGGAGCTGTACAGGTCATACACAACTACACCCTCTGATCACTGTATTTTCTGAACAAGGTACTTTTATTAAAAAAATTCTTCAAGAATACACCCTCTGATCACTTGCTCACCTTTATAATGCTTTAAATAGATGTATACAATAGTTAGAATGATTGCCTCTTCAATTACTAAGACTTTACAACTTCATGACTCTTCAACTTCTTGCTTTTCTACAACTTTTGCAATCTTGCAATTCTGCAATTTTTTTCATTCTCACAAAAAAAAAACTTCTTGCACTTTGAAACTTTTGACCTCCTAAAAGAGACTCAAATACATTTGAAATGACCCACATGTGACCTTTTTACATACATTCCATGGTGATAATTCAAATTTTAGAAAATTTCCAAATGGAGGAAAGATAACACTATGTGCTCTTGTACCAATCAGGGGGGATTCTTGCATAATAATTTCATTAGAGTGTAGTTGTATGTCGTACACTTTGATCACATCTTCATATTTGATGAAAAATTAAATGAGTTGTGTATGAATTCTATAGTATCTTTTGGCCACATCTTGCTCATAACTTGACACATTTTGGCTTCCATTAGTTCACATCTTAGATTGAGACCCTATGGTTAACAATCTTGAATCACATCAGGTTCTCATCAAGTCACATCCTAGTTTAAGGGTCATTCATCTTATGGTTAATGCTCCATAATTTTTATGGTACTTGCTCCTATGGATCAGTTTTAGTCACAGCTCGACATCAACATTGAGATACACATAGCTTCTAGATTCTTTCATTATTTCATTCCCTCTTATGGGGGGCATTTCTTATGTATCTATGTGATAGATGGTGTACTTAGGGGGTCTTATGGAGTTATCCATATTTCATCACTTGGTTGCATTCTTTATTTCTTTTTCATTGCATATGTACATGGGTACCTAATGTGGATTTATAGTTGGAACCCATTCATACTTTCATGGACCCATATTTCCATTATTTGGATGTTTCTCATTCTCTCTACATTGCACTTAAGGGGGAGTTTTGGTGTAATTAAATATTTAATTACACTTTATTAAGCCTACTTATGTCCTAACTAGGTTTTCATTTTAGGGTTCCCATCTTGCTTTATAAAAGAAAGTTATCTCATGTAATTCATTATTTGTAATAATATTATTTGCACATCTTTTGCAAATTGTTCTTGCATCTTTATTTTCTCTCCATGTAGAAGGTTGATAGATTGTCGTTAGGTCCCATTACTTTAGAATATAATATCCAATTTGTTGACCGGGTAGTGTTCAAGGAAATCTACAATAGAAAAGGTCTAGAGTATCTCTCTCAGGTTTCCTCACTTCTAAGAACAAATTAAGATTAATTCTAACTTTAAATGGTTTAACTATCAAACTATAAGGTAATCTATTCCTAAGAAAAAAAAAAGAAGCTCAAAGTGTAGGCATAAGTATACTAATTTAGAAAGCATAATGACTAAATTAAAAAGCATAGAAACAACTAAACTAAGAAGCTGAAAAATTATAAGAGCAGAAAAGCTTATGAAAATCCATAAAACATTTTCTTAACAGTAAAAATTCTAACAATAAATAACAAAAACTATAGAAGTGAAAAGATAACAAATACTTCAGAACTAAAATTTCATAACAATAAATTTAAATGACTCCCTATAGAACAAAAATATAATAAAAGAAAAAACTTATCTACTCCCATCGAGTGGCCAGCTCGTGGTTCAACACATTCATTCTTAGCTCACATTCATAGCTATGTCATGGGAACTTCTATCAATCATAGTTATCATCCATAACTCATAACTCAAAATTTTAGATAACAATCTCTTTATTCATAAACCTTGGAAACATTCTGACAGTATAACATTACTTTTCACTATATATCTTTCTTCTAGAGACCACATATTTTTTATAAAGAAACTATAGCTACTTGCTATATTTCAGGTTGTATGGATAACCATTGAAAATATCTAAACAGATCTATGAATAACTTGTATATCTTTAATTATCCCATTACATAGTATTTAAGAGGCTCAAGTCGAGCCATAAAATCTTTAATTCAAAGGATAATAGAAATAACAACTTTAAGAACAACATCTTCGGTTCATCACCCTAAAGTTCCAAAGCATATTTCCAACATATATCTCTAACTGCTCTGGAGCATGTGCCAGCTAGATGCTTTAATCTGTAACTTTGATTGACCAATTATTATCTACAAAATGCTTAAAACAATCCATTAAATCTATATTGGAAAATTACTTTAAGAAATCAAAAGAAATAATTTTATACAAGTTCTCACTAAATAAGCAATTATTTCTCCTAAAATTTAATTAATTTGCAGAGGATAGAGATCTGCATGTATGAACCAGGTTTTTATGGTATTATCATGATGAGGTTATTTTTACCTCATCAAAGGCTAATCCAGGTTTTGTAGGTGATCTTGGTTTTACAGAGTTTATTAGAATCTCTAACAGTTTCATGTGTGCTCAGATGAGTTGGCTCCTTTTGGTTTCTCACCCCATGCTCATTTACCTATAGTGCCAAGATATTTTTTCACTGGGTGGGTGCTTTGGAAAGAGTGTAACATCAAGGTTTTCAAAGATAAAAAAAATCCTTGGTTGGTCCTAGCCAATAAGGTTGGTAGTTAGATTGTTGAGAAACTCATCTCAACATCGTACAAGCCCAAAACAAATCCTAACAATTTGGAGTTCTCTATTGCCTCAGCCTGGAAGCTTTCTAAGGCCCTCAATGCTCTGAGCTCTTGTATCCCTATGGACTGAAGCATTACTCCTTGGTCGCCACAAACTTGTTTGGTTGAAGATTAAATTTGACACCTCATCCAAAGGAAATTAGGGTCAAGTAAGTGGGGGTGGGGTCATTAGAGATCATAAGCAAAAAGTGATTTTTCCTTATTTGATTAATCTTGGTGTTCACTCCTCCAACTTTGTGGAGCTGGTGGTAGTGTACTATGGTATCCAAATTGCAACAAATGTTGGCTTTTCCATCCTGGCCATCGAAGGTGACTCTAAAAATACCATTCTTATGTTGAATGGGATGAATAAACCCTATTGGTCCTTTTGTGACCCCATCCTAGCAGCACACAATCTCATGATTACTCTTGGGAATAGAAGATCTACTCATGTGTATAAAAATAGATACAAGGTGGTGGATGTGCTCACTAATATTGGTATCTTTACTCCAAATTTATTTATCTAGGATAATATCTCTAAACTCCCTAGGTATGTGTGTGATTTAATTAATATATTTGATATCAAAGTACTAAATCAATGTGATTGAGCTAGATTTCTTGCCAGTCACCTTTGTCACCTGCCACAATTTGTAATTATTGAAAATCACTTCTGTCGGGAAATCTTTTAATAAGCCTTTCTATTCCTAACTTAGGCATTTTTCTCAACTTTTCTACATAACTCCTCTTGTTCTATTTTTTTTCTTTTTCTTTTTCTATGTGTTTCACTTCTCATGAGTGCCCCACTTGGCCTCTATGGCCATTTTGTAATGGGTATGGTCATTTCCAATTTTAATCTAATAAAAAAAAAAAAATCTATAGATGCCCAAGGAACTTAGAAAAATATAATACTCAAGGCCATCTAGTCTTCAATGATTTTGGTATTCTGTACATGACGCATAGCTAGATTTTGACATTTAGTAAACATGGATCCGAAAAAATACATACAACTCCAAACTTTAAGAATGTCAATCACTTAGACATGGAACTTATGTAATTAATGTTATTAAATAAAATCTTTAGGATCAATCAAACATTAAAGCCTTAATAATGATTGATCTATAACGTTTAGATTTTTCTAATTCTAATTTTTGCTCAATAGCACATTAAGTCATGATTTAATAAACAAAGATAAAATCCATGATAACAAATATTGATTATGACATAGCACCTTAGGTCACGATTTAAACAAGGATACAATGCATGAGGAATGATATTGATTATGACACTCATTAATAGAAATTCACTATGGAGATAAAACATGAAAATTAACCAATCATAAATATAGAAAATCAACACTAAAGGTATAATTTAGAACAACATTATGGTATTTAATGGGGTCTATTAAATAAAAATGTCAAATTAGTTACTATGAAAAGACAACAGAAGAATACCAAAAGGTAGAAAAGGGCAATTAGAAAATCAGACCAACATATTATTTATTGAGTTTAATTTACAAGTCCATCCTAAAATGATGGTGAATATATAATAGACATTTTTAGTTTCTAAATACAGAACATATATTGAAAGAAATATTTACAACACTTCACAGCGAGAAACTTATTACACTCAAAATATATAAATCTTTTAAATTCTGAGATTGATTTATTAATCAAATGACAACCATGAGCCCTATGAATTTTAACATTGACAAACATGAAAATTTATAATTTATAACTATAAAAGAAATCATTTTTTTAATCAAAATAAATACAAATCAAATATAACAACATAGCCTATTTATAACATTTCTGATCTGCAAAATATCGTATGTTACGAAAGGCTGGAGAAATGAAAAACCTGTTATATTCTCTTGATTCAATCATCAAACAATCAGCAATGACCAGAAAAGAAAGTGGCGTCATAAGGGAAAATTCTTACTGATAACTCAACCTACTTAACCTCAATATACTTCTTGAGTTACCACCTGTCAGACTGCCTAATGATGGATGGACATAGAAACTTGCGCATGGTCAAGGTAAAATTACTCAGAAACTTGCGCTGAGCATGGTCCAGCTAAAATTATTCAGAAATTCGCTCATGGTCAAGGTAAAATTATTCAGAATCTTGCAGGTAAGACTAGAAATGTTATTAATAAAAATGGAAACTAATTTTACTTGCATGCACTATTTAATTTAGATTTCATTTTAATAAAACAGTTGTAGTTTTCTTTCGTGTACTTGCAACTTGGTCAAATTGCTGGTAAAGAAAAAAATATAGTTCAAAAATGAAATTGAATCTGTGCTGCATCATAGTGATCTCTATTATCGCCAGAGCTAAGGCTGTCCTGGCGAGAGGGAGTGCAGTTAGCGGTGATAAGAGCGTGGAAGAAAAACAATATGTTGATTCAAGTGGACAGCAGCAACCATGGAGCTCTGCTCCAAAAGAATTAGACATTAAACATGGATCAGACACAGCGGACAGTTCCATGAATGCCCAGCTAGCTAAGAAGGAAGCCGTTCAAAAGCCGACTTCGCGGAGGGCAAGATCCCTGGAAAAGCAACATCCTATCAACCAGGCCAACAAAAAACAACAGGTAAGGGAAGTTTCTCATTTATGAAGTAGATAGCTGTTTTAACTTATGATATATTTGTTTGAAGTAGATAGCTGTTTAATTTATTAATTTTTTGTTGGGATGATAAGCAAGGGGCGGTGAGGAAAATAGGCATGCGTACAAGCGAGATAAAGTATATATCTGGCAAAAACAGAAACAACAGCGTTCCTTCAGAGTCCAAACCTTTTCTCCGTAAGGGCGAGGGAATAGGCCCTGGTAATGCCAAAAGGAAATTCGCTCTGCTAAAAATTAGTAAAGAAGCCTCTAAATCAGTCTTGCATAATAAAAGCACAAATAGAAACTTTGGCGCATCTTACGAGAAAGAGCTAGGCAATGTCAAAAGGACATTGGCTCCTGGTAATCCAGTCTTGTCAAACAAAAACAATGGCGTTCCTTCAAAGCCCAAACCTTTTCTCCGTAAAGGAGATGGAATAGGCCCGGGTGCTGGATCGAGCATTGTCAGAAAGAGATCAGCTCTTCTGAAAGTTAGCAAAGAAGCAGCTTACGAGAAAGAGCTGGTAAGAAGGCAGGAAGCGCTGAAATCTGGCGGATGGGAAGTTCAGCTGTGCAGCGAATGTGATGCAGAGGAGACAGGGAAAGAAAATGAGCCAGACTATTACCCTGACTCCTCGGTTACGAGCAAGCATAGCATCCGAAGGAAACAAACATGCAAGGAAAATTTGCTGATTGTTTCTAAAGAGAAGAAGAACCCTATGTCTGGAGCTGTTGAAAATGCTGATCATTTTGGTGTAAGGAAGTATACATCATGCATTTTAGACTGCTTTGGTCTCTAATTCCAATATTTCTGTGATTATCAACATTTTTCAGACGTCCAGATCTCTCTATGAATATTTATGTGATTATCAACATTTTTGGGCAGCTTGAGTAATAGTCTGGCTCTTTTTCTTATGCACTCTATCATTCTGATGATGGATCACAGAGTGTGATCCAAATGTTGATACAAAAATTCAAACACAATCAAAATTCAAAAATAGAATATTGTAAGCATTATGAATTGTGGAAATCTCATAGCATTAGCTTGAATAGATTCCAGTGTTTTGTTGTCCTTCTTTGTAAACTCAGACATCAACTACGGCTATTATTACCATGTAAACTGTATTTATGTAATTAATGAAAACAGAGATTTTGGGAAAGCTATAAAAGTTTATACAGGAATACAAAGATACACATAATTAATCTATGATCTTTTATTAATCAATGAAAAATATATTTTTAAAAAGTATTATTTACTGTTTGAAAGGTAATTTTAAATATCATGAAGTCTTAGTTTATGGGATAGAGATAAAAGTCACTCTTACCACATCAATAAAAATATTATATAATATAATAAATTTATAAATTTGATTAAAATAGGTAATTCAGTGATTCATCTTAATTAATTACTTTAAAAAAAAAAAAAATAAAACATTTAATCCTTGAGAATAATAGACTAAAATTTCAATTGATATGTAATTTATATATTCAAAAAATGAAGTGCAACAAATAATATTAAACTATTATGATTTTTAATCTTTAATTACATATCAATTAAAATTTTAAACTATTATTCTCAAGATTAAATATTTTATTTTATGTTTTTCTTTCAATTTTGTTGAAGTAATTAATTAAGATGAATGAATTATCCATTTAAATCAAATTTATAAATTGATCATAAAATTAGCTTATTCTTAAATTGATTTGTGGGGAACCAATTTAAACTAGTAGTTCCATGTAGAAACATGCAACGTGATAGGTAGAGATATAGAGGAGAGGGAGGGAGATCACGGGCAAAAGAGTCAATAATGCCTAGAAAATAGTCAATAATACCTAATGTAACCAAACATGCAATGAATAGCATAAATTATTTTATCATAACCAGAAAATGAAAGCCATAAATAAAAAAATGAAAGCCATAAATCAATCAAGATTGGTTTCAATAGCCACTCGAATGTAGAAAGCCACAATACAGGCTGAGCTATACAATAATAATTGACAAAAACTCCATAATCTAGACAATTTAATTCTTACATATATATATATATTGATATTAAAATGTACGTAATATAGCATAAGGAAGATAACAATAATTAAGAATACATAATGTAAGTAAACATAGAATGAACAACATGTATTATTTTATTCTCTTGCAACCATAAGGAGAAAATAAAACCCATAAAATAGAGCCTTTTCAACAACACCTTCTGTAGAATAAAACAATATAGGTTAAGCAGCAGAATTGTAATCAACAATGCCCAAATGGAGGTAACACAAAGCATATACATTAACATAGAGAAATTGAAGAAATGTAGCATGGAGAAGAGAACCCTATGCAAAATAAATGAATGTAGGCCGAGATAGAGAAGAATAGTCAGTAAATTTTCTGATCTTTTTTGAATAGTATAACTTTGAAAATTGAAAGGAGATAGGCTTTTGAAGCGGAGTCCATTGAAAGCAATGTCCAATACAGTGTAAGACAAAGTGAATTAACATTAACATTTTTATTCCATGACAACCATAACCTGAAACATATGAATTCTATTTGAATCTTACGTTAGAAATATATAGATGTCTACATAAAATATATAAAAGAAAACACAATAAAATGAGTTGTGGTTTCCAGCCTTCCATATTGGGGCATGGAGCATAATGGACTATCACCAAACTACTAAGCAAGAATATATGGTCTTGACGACTCTAATCAAGGTTGGTATGAATTTTGATTATCACAATCAACATTGAGTATAGTGGTATCTAGTTGCCATATGACCATTGCAACTAATTTTACAATTACTTCATCGAAATCACCATTATAGCTAGAGTATGGTATGGGAAAATAACAAAAAAATGTTAAGCTTAGTGTGGTGAACATCTAAATTTGACAAAGAATATGTAAATTAGTGGATTTAAAGACCTTTATAATGTATACTACAAAATATACAATACACATGTAATGCAAGGTATAAAATAAGTAAAATTTAAGCATACTTGTGCATGCGCTACATTCTAGGAGGCAGGGAAGAAAAAAAGGGGTGGTGTGCACCCTAGCACTTTGATCAATGATAGTAGGAATGTTTTGACTACTAATGAGTATAAATAAAATAATTGGAATCCACATTATGGTTTGAGTATGATCTAGAAGAATAAGAGAAAAGTGCATATATTAGTGCAGCAGTCATCTCTAATTGATACACATGTAAAGCAAGAGATGTGAAATTTGATTATTTTATAACATACAATTTGCTATGAAGTTGTAATAAGAGGAATGAAGTAAATAAAATTTAGACATACCTATGTTTGTCATAGATTACACAGTCAACATAAGAAAGTAGCACCCGATATCCACCCTACCATGTTGGGTCATGGAGCATTGTGCACTCTCAACAAACCCTCAAGAAAGGAAAAATAAATTTCCCACCATTGGCATCAATGGTGAAAGCAATGTTTAAGCCGCTGCTTATTTAATCCAAGCTCTAAATTGAAATGACATAGCATGCACAAGAGAATCCTATGCAAAATAAATGAATGCAGGCTAAGATAGAGAACAATAATCAATAAAATTTTTGATCTTTTGTGAATAGTATGGCTTTGAAAATTGAAAGGGCACAACCTTTTGAAGAGGATCCCATTGAAATAAATGTCTAATGGACCCTAAGAGAAAGTGGACAAACATTAACTATTTTATTCCATGACAACCATAGCCTTAAACATATGAATTCTATTTGAATCTTATGTCAGAAATATACAATGTGTACATAAAATATATAAAAAAAAACATAAAAAAATGATTTTAGTGTGGTGAACATTTTTATTAGAGAAAAAATATGTAAATCAACAGATTTTAAGAGATCTATAATGTATACTAAAAAATATACAATACACATTTAATGCAAGGTATGAAATAAATAAAATTTAAGCATACTTGTGCATGTGATACATTGTGAGAAAATGAGAGTGGTGTGCACCCTACCTATAACACCACTGCCACACAACCAGAGTTGCAATTAACTTCTCAAATCATGAATTTTTTCTTTTTTGAAGAGATATCACATGATTTCAAATAACATAATTGAACAATAAGATTACAACTCTCATTCCCCGAATGAGGTAAATCCAATAAGCATGGTTACATATTACATCTTCCACCTCGATAACAAATGAGGGGTAATAAATTACAAGATTCAGCTGAAATGAATGAAACCTGAAAAGTAACTAGATCCCACGAGCTCTCCA
>VDFB02048646.1:0-11447 GCA_007258455.2 Sequoia sempervirens
ACTAGTGCTTGGGGTAAGCACTATACCACTCATTCTAAAGACCTCTTGCCAAAAAGTGCTTAGGAACTTGCTGTCCCTATCACTCACAATGTTTTTTGGCAACCCATGTAACCTAAACACCTCATGAAAAAATAGATTTGCAACTTGGGCTGCTGAAAAGAGGCGTAATGGCAAAGAAATGACAAATTTTGTTAATCACATCCACTACAACATAGATGAAATCTTTTCCTTGAACCTTGGGCAACCCATTGATGGGGGAGATCCATTGATAATGCTTTCCCATTTTTGATTGGGAATGGAAGAGATTGCAATAGACCAATTTGGTAGGGGTATGCTCATTCTTGTTCATCTAACAAGTGGGACACTCCTGGATGTAGCGTTGAACTTCCCCTTTCAGCCCTTTCTAAGAGAATCTTTCCCAAATCTGCCTATATGTCTTGAAGAACCTTTGATGACCAGCAAGTGGAATGTCATGAAATGTCAACAAAATCTTCTTTTTGAGCTTAGAATCAACTACCAAAAAGATTCTACCCTTATAGTGTATCAGCCCTTCAACCACCTTGTACCTTTCGTCATGAAAAGTACCTTCAATGATGCTGGTTGCAAACTAATTTTTGGCATAATCAGCAAGCAACATGTCCTTCCAATCAGTAGTAAGCTCACATAATGAGCTCAAATGACGTCTCCTAGATAGAGCATCAGCGAAAATATTGTTTTTCCCTTTAACATATTCAATGTCAAAATCGTAAGCTTGAAGCTTACTCACCCACTTTTGTTGCCTCTCGTTCAAATCTTCGATACATGAAATTAGGTTGTGTGATGGATCTTGACCACAAACTTGCTCCCAACCACATACTGTCTGAATTTAGCTAATGCATGTATAATGGCAACCATTTCCTTGTCATAGATGGAGTAGGTCCTTTCAACACCTCTTAATTTTCTGCTCTCAAACACAATGGGATGTTTGTCTTGCATCAAAACAACCCCAACTCCTTCACCGGATGCATCACATTGTAGCTCGAAAGGCTTGGAAAAATTAGGAATAGCCAAAACCGGAAGAGCTCATGATCCTCTTAAACTTATCAAAAGTAGTTTGAGCCTTTTTTGACCAACAAAAAGCCCCCTTTTTCATGAGATCAGTAAGAGGAGCAGCATTCTGTGAGTAGCCCTTCACAAATCTTCTGTAAAATCCACAAAGACCCAAGAACCCTTTCAAATGAGTCAAGTTCTCAGGAGGTGGCCAATCAACAATTGCCTTGATCTTTTCGGGATCAACCTTCACTCCTTCAGCACTGATTATGTGACCAAGGTAAAGTAGCTCCTTCATTCCAAATTCACATTTGGATTCTTTGGCAAACAAGCTCTCTGATTCTAGGATGCTAAGCACTTCCTCCAAGTGCTTGAGATGTTCTTCCCATGTCTTGCTGAAGATCAGAATGTCATCAAAAAATATCAATACAAACTTCCTCAACTGCTTCTGAAAGACTCTGTTCATACAAGACTGGAAGGTAGCAGGAGCATTAGTCAATCCAAATGGCATGACTAGAAACTCGAAGTGGCCATAGTGACATCTAAATGCTGTCTTCTCAACATCAGATCCTCTCATCCGAATCTGGTAGTAGCCCGATCTCAAATCGATCTTTGAAAAGAACTTGGCTCCATGTAGCTCATCAATAAGCTCATCTATCCTCGGAATGGGGTATTGATTTTTGATGGTGCTTTGATTCAAAGCACGATAGTCCACACACATGCGGATGGTACCATCCTTCTTCTTCACAAGAACAACTGCTGAAGCAAAGGGACTCTTGCTTGGACGAATGAAGCCCATCTCCAAGAGTTCCTGAATGTTTTTCTCAATCTCGTCCTTCTGCTTCTTAGGGTACCGATATGGAGTTGTAATAACTGGTATAGCTCCTTCCTTGAGCTCTATGACATGCTCCGAACCCCGTTCAGGAGGTGGTCCAGGAGGTAAATCAGCAAACACCTTGCTCTTCTTTGTGAGTAAAGACTGAATATCAGGAGGATAGTCTCTCTTTGTTTCAACCGGACTAGCAGGAAGAATCATACATTCTGCAGCCCACTCAACTTGATCATGACGAATCAGCCTTGCCATTCTCTTGAATGACACAATCCGAGGACCACCATTGGACATTCCTCTTAGCACTACCTTCTTCCCATCGGATTGAAACTTGAGCTCCATGGTTTGCAGATTTAGAGAGATCTCTCCAAGTGAACGCAGCCATTGAATGCCTAGAACGGCATCCGTATCTCCAATGTTGACTACATAGAAGTCGTCCTTGACTTCATAGTTTCCCAATTGCATAGTCATGTTTGAGATCTTCTTGGTGCATGAGATGTGAAACCCATCAGCAACCATAACCTTGAAGCCTTCAAACTCTTCTGTTTGCAACCCCTTCTTTGCCACTACAACTTCATCAATGAAGTTATGCGTTGCTCCAGTGTCAATCAAAGCAACTATTCGCTGCCCCTTAATCATCCCTCGAACTTTGAAGGATTCATTCTTTTGAAAGCTCGAAAGTTGAGCCAAAGTACCTCCACTTCCCTTTTCATCTTCGGACTCTTCTGGAGCTCTTTCCACTTCGCTGTCATCAAAATCAGACTGCTGGTCTGAAAAATCAGAATTACTTTCTTCAGCTGAATAGTATTCAATTTGATGAAATTTGACTCCTTTTGGGCAAATATGATCTTGGGACCATTTTTCTCTACACCGGAAACATAACCCCTTTCTTCTGAGTTCGTTAAGTGTCTTAAGATCCAATCTTGTGACGTGAGGTTTATGCTGTTTGAACTCCTTATGATGAGGTCTTTGATGAGGTCTTTTTCCTTTATCCCTTTGTGAAATGATGGCTTGGATTGAAACTTTGCTTTAGGAGCAGCCCACTCCATGTTTCTTGCTTTCTTCATTGCCTCCTGTAGGGAGGGTGGATCAAAAGCTTTAATCCAACCCTTGAGTGGCTCCATCAATCCTTCACTGAATAGGATCACCAAACGCCTCTCAGTGATTCCCGTGACCATGACTGAAGGTCTTTGAAACTCAGCTATGTAGGCATCAACTGTACCATACTGTCTAAGTTGTGCCAACTTTCTGAAATGCACTTCTGGATCTTTTTTCTCAAATCTCTCTATGAGCCTATTGGTGAACTCATCATAGGTAGTGATAGACCGATGACCCAAAGTGACTAGGCCATGGTACCACCACTCGTGTGCCACCCCATCTAGGTGTAGTGTAGCAAACTTAATCGCCTCCTCTTCTGCCATGAGTCTAAGAGCTAGATAGTTGTCTAACTTTTGTATCCAAGCTCTTGCCAAACTGTTGTCACTCCCATCAAAATGTGGAAGCGTAACCTTGTTGATAGCTTGATGCAAATCCCCCTGTACTACTGTTCTCCTTTGTTCATGATGTCTTCCTTGTCCTTTATTCTTCCTTTTATGATCCATAAAATCATTGTAAGACATATCTATCTTAATTTCATCAGGGAGAGAATCATACTCAGCACGGCCGAGTCTCAACTGTCCCACAAAAGATGCATTTTCTTTTGGATCAGGTTGAGGGTTTACTGGTGCCAAGAAGGTGGGTTTGAATGGCCTGGAAGAAATGTACGTGCTATTTGAAGCAGGTTGAGCAGCATGTCCATTATGTTGGTTGGTGGCACTGTGTTCTTCCCTGTGTCCTGGATTGTTCTGTGGAATTGGGTTCTGACCCACTTTCCCCATCATGAAAGATACCATATCCATTAGGGCATCCATCTTCCTCTCGAACCTCTTTCTCGGACTTGACGATCTTTCTCTTCCCTTCCCACTATCATCTCTGTTGCTGGTAAACCTCTCGTTACCACCCGATGTCCTCTCATTATCCCCCATTTCTTCTCCCGCAGAAGACACCCAATTTGCTCTTAATACCTTTGAAGCTGTCTGACCTTTCGGAGCCTGATGCCACTGAAACTGACTGGTAGCCTTCTTGTATTCCCTTGCTAAGTATCTCTGTACTCTGTCACTCATAGAAGGTTTGTTTCATAGGATGGCAGGATGCGTGGCTCTGATACCACTGAAATATTCCGAACCAAATTTTTTTAATTTTTGAATGCAAATACAAACAACATGCACCCATTAAGGTTAGATGAAAACCCAAACGATGCGGAATGAACTCTAACCAAGAATGTAAACCAAGATCCCGAGTTGGGCAAGGTGTGAGCATATGGTCAGAGGATCTTATGCATTGCTGAACAAGCAACTCTAACCAAGAATGTGTCCAAGGTGGACAATCATATGGTCAGAGGATCCCTATCACTAATACTGCTAAAAGTAAACCTCGACGCCAAGCATGTGCTTTCCAACCCAAAATGGGAATGGAGCTACCATATGGCGGAGATGCTACAACTACAATGCAATACAAATGAAAATAGGCGGCAAGCCAACCTCTTCCACTTATTCAGTGGGCATTACAAAACATGAAGAACAAGATTAGAAGAAATAAAATTACTCACATTGGAAACTTTAAAATAGTATTAGATTGCACACTTGAGAACAAGGATTAGAGATGTATAAATGTGTGGAACGCTTTGAAGAATTGTTGACTTCCTCAAGAACTTGAATTTGACTTCAGCACCAGCCTTCACCCAAAATTACGTTTACCGGAAGTTTGATGCTTGACAGACCCCAGCAGCCTTGACGGAACCAGCAACATAAAGCCTACCAAGGTAATGCTCATACCCTCACTCATATCACCCAAATCTCGCGGAAATAGAAGCGCAGAGTGATTCTAAGATGATGAAGCCCAATGTGGACACAAAACAGATGACCAGTTTATATATTTTTGCCGCGAAGATTCCAAGACAAATTACATAAAGATGCGACCCTCTGGAAAAGTGATTTTCTCCTAAAAGATCAGCTCAGTAAGAAAATCGACTTTCGACTTGGAGCTAGAGCTCAATGAATTAATACCCAGAACAAGAACATTTTTGTTTTTTGATTTATGAGTAAAAATAACTTCCAGCTACCCTGAAACAGCAACTCCAGAATTGATATAAAAACAGAACTGAACTACAAAGCATTAACTCAAGCTACTACAATGCAAGATCTCACTACAAATCCACTCAAACTACAACTACTTCATCACTAGTTGCTATCTCTCAAACAAGAAGCAATGCCAAGCTAGGAGGCATACATTCCTCGAAGCAGTCCCAGCACCATTCCGGCAGCATAACATTCCTGTAGACAAAAGATATCCAAGTGAGGACCCAAGGCTTCCTTTTATAATTTTGAGAAGGCCCTCCAAAAGCTTCTAGAAACCCTAATTTTCAATTTTGAAATAACCCCTTTTCCCTCCAAAGATGGCGTCCCTTTTCAAGCTTTTCACTTTTGACTTTATTCATCCCTTCATAACATAGGTGTCCACCTTCAAGCATCAATTTTGACCTAATAAATATAAATTTACCTCAATGAGGCGCCCACCCTTGAGGGCCACTTTTTAAAACAACATTAAGTTATAAGCCTAGGCCAAGGGGGGAAAATATAACATTAAAATATAACATGTTGGAAATGTTGTCATTGATGTCAAAGTGAAAAAGATGGAGTCATTGATGTCAAAGTGAAAAAGATGGAGTCATTGATGTCAAAGTGAAAAAGATGGAGTCATTGATGTCAAGGTAAAGCATGAAGATGTATTCTAGTTGCAGGCAGATATTTTATGTGTGTAACGAGGAACTAAAGGCTCACCAAAAGATAGCAAAATAAGAAGACAAATAAGCCAAGATTTCCATGAAAATTGACAAAGTATTTCAAATAGTTTGATCCATTCAAACATGGAATACAAGTTTGATCAAACAGATTTATTATCTTAATTAAGGCAGAAATTACGATATAACAGTAGTTAATATATGCAGCAATCTACAGTATAAGAGACTTTAAGATGAAGAAAACAATATGATAAATGCCCATTTATAGAAGGCAGCATTTTAAAGATTAATAAGGACTATTAATCAAGCACTGATTTGAAGATCATTTATAAAATCAGAAAAAGACAAAACCAAAAAGAGAATAAGACAGTCAGAAAAAAAACAAAACCATATAAGATGAAATAAAGAAAAAGACAAAAGTCAAAAAGGCAGTGATTAATATTTGAAAAGGTATGCAGCAATTTAGTTAAGAACAAATACGTATTTTAAAAAGCAGCACTGGGTATAAAAGGACAAATGAATAAGACAAAACCAAAAAGACAAAAATAAAATGGTGCGATTTATTTTAAGAAGAGGTGTCTTTGAAAAGGTGCAATCCATATCCAGATAAGTCAAAGTCAGTTAAATAAAAGACAAACTAAATGAAACGTCAGCTTTATAAGGTGCGATTGCTCTTAAATAAAATCTATCTCATAATGTAATGATGTCTTAATGAAACTGGAAAAGGTGCGAAGATAAGGAGTAATCAGGTTTTTAATAAAAATCTGTTACTTAAGAAAGTGAAATAATATAAGCATACGAAGTATGATTGAAGAAGAGTGATCTGTTCTTATCGAAATTTAAAAAGGTGATAAAAGTTTAAAGGTAAAAATTAAAGATCAGAGTATATGTCATCGAATGGCTTGATAAAAGTTTAATAAATCAAAGTTTAGAAGAGGTGTAATTTGAAAATTGAAAAGATGCAAAAGTAAAGGGTGCAAGAACAGATTTCAAAAGATATGAACTTTCATCAAAAGTTGCAATTCATGACAAACATATATAAGTGTGATTCAATTCAGATTTGCAAAGGGTGTATTGTGTGAGTGTATTTAATGCTATATCTTTGAAATACATTCAGGTGTAGAGTGTGCTGAGTGTTGAGGAACAAGAGATATATTATCTGAACACAAGCAGGTGTTGATGGCTGATTAAAGAATTGCAGTTTATGTGTGTGTAGTATATGGGATAAAACGCTTCATCCTTGAGTTGTAAAAGAATGTTGTAGGTGTGTAAAAAGGCTATATTATTCAAACTTCAATTCTCAAAATATAAAGAGGTTGTAAAGAGTGTTGAATCATGGATGTTTATTGAATATCACCTTTGATGGGGATTGAAGATTTTCAGTGTCGGGAAAGGGAATAAAGGTTATATCATCAAATTGCAGATTAAGAAGTATACTGTGTATAGAGGAGTAGTGTGGCTGTGTGTGAAAAAGATTATATCATTAAACCACATGCTGTATGTGTGTGTGTGTAAAAAATGAATACCATCTGAAGATTAGAGGGTGCTGAGTAATACATGGAATAACTGCAATATCATAAAACGCAAGTGCTGTGTATGTTAGAGTATGGATTAAAGGATATATCTTCAAAAATACAGTGAAAGGCAGAGTTTAATGAAGTATATTTCAGACTTATTCTGAAATATACATGCAGCATGTGAGAAAAGTTAAAAAGGCAGAATTGTGAAGTGGAGCAGATAAAAGTGAATTGAATATATCTATAGAGAAGATTATGACAGACTTGTAAGAAGAGCAAATTTGGAAGAATTTATGGCAGTCTTGTGAATAACAGTGATTGCAGATTTTTGAGTGAAAAAGTGAATTCATCATATGCTATATCTCTCAAGAAAGATAAATTAAAAGGAGAAGAAAGATTTGGTAAGCGGAACTTGTCTAAATAAAATACATTGTGAAGCAACAATTGAAATTACTATTATTCAAATTATAATCTTTTTTCTAGTAGTGCTTGGCCAAGTAGGGAGTTGGTGCACCTTGTAGGTTGGTGCCTTACGCAAATTAGCATTAGGGGGTTGAAGCTCACTTGGTTGGCAGGTGCCTACTAAATCAGGATTAAGGGTTGGTGCTCTTTGTAGTTTGGTGCCTACTAAACTACTTATTTGGTGATTCAAGTAGGTTGGTGCCTACATTCATTGTAAAAGTTTATATAATTCATAAAGTACATTGTTTGTACCGTGGTTTTCTCCCGTAAGGGTTTCCACGTAAAATCTTGGTGTCAACTTGTTCATATTGAGATATTCTTGCATAGTTGATTTGTATTAGAGTTTGAAGTTGATAAGAGTTGAGAAGGAAAAAGTTAGTTGATATACTGATTCACCCTACCCTCCCCTCTCCCTTCGGTGTATCTTTTGTGCTCTTGTGACATTATTTGGACCGATGAACTTACATACTGCCCTGGGCCAAGATTGAACAGTTCCAGGCGGACTAGACCATTTGGAACCGGCAGTCGGCTACCAAAAATAGAATTTACTAAATAGTAAATTCGAGGAAAGTCTTCCGGAGGCATAGAAGCCCGAGACCCTGCCAGCTGCCAGGCTCGAAAACCAGGGAAAGAATCCGCAATTCAATCCATAGGGCTACAGCAGCCAAAACAGAAACCCTAAGAATTTCACCTTAGGAGTAGTCCTACGGGTCTTGGAGGCAGAGCCAACAGTCAAGCCCGAAAGATTATTATGAGAAGGGGACATTACACATCCACCATGAAGGTTTGTGTGGTTTCAAGGGCACTAATCCTTGTCCCACTAGGGGTGTTCCCCCAAACCCCAATGAGGGGTGATGCCCTTCAATCCTGTTGGGGTCTCCATTCCCAAACCCCACTAGTTGCCATGCCTCAGGCTCTTGGTTCCCTTAGTTAAGTGCAGCCAATTGGGTGCAAAAGAAGTTCAAGATTGGTCTTTGTGTACTCCAACTTGCATCTCTTGACACATAAGAAACTTAATTACAATGATGGGGTGACAAGGAATTGGGATCTAACTGATGAGTGTACCGACTTAGACATGATTGTTGCACAACTTGCCAAAATCTCTTTAGATGAGGTAGCTTGTAAATATGACATGACTAGTGGAAGTGGAAGTGGAAGTGGAAGTGGCATTGTAACTCATTCTAGTTCAAATGAAATTGAACCAAGTGTAGACTTTGATGCTCTTCATGAGCAACAATATGAAGATTATTGAATATTGATTGTAATTTTCATTGTGTATTGACATTCAAGAAATCACCAAATTATGAATTGAGTATTTTCTTTTTGCAAATTATGAGGCATTGAAATAATTTTTTATTGACAATTATGAGTATCAATGTTTTTATAATTTATTTATATATAAAATTATAAATTGTAGACACACACCTATACCCAGGGGGTGAAAAATGTCATACCAGCATACCCAAACCTTGAACCCATACCGAGACCAGCAACTTAGTCTATGGCTCAAACCATTCAATATCACAAGGAAATTAATTTATAAAGCTGACCCACTCACTAATGAGGGAGTGAATCAGGAAGAAAAAACTAACACCAATAGAAATAAGCTCAGTCGAGCAACTAGCCAAGAACAATTATTATGTCTCCGATTTGTAGAAAATAAGGCAAAATTATGTTGGTCTTACTGTTTTTGTTCCCTAGCCACAAGGGAAGTTACAGTTTCTTCCTTTCTTCAAACTTGCCATAATGATTGATGGCTCGTTACCTTCCCAACCAACCTACAAAGCAAAAGGCTGCTTTCTTAAGGAGCATGCATGTGGATACTGTAAGATGACGATGTTGGCTAAAATGGCCAGATTTGTGACATACAACATCATGGGTGCTGATTAGTAGACTGGTTTGGCAACATTTGAGTTGAAAGAGGAAGTGTTACACACAAGCCTCTGTACAAGCATACACTCAAGCCAATAGCGTAAACTCTTTTGCAAGCCTAGGCATAAATGAGACTTAGAATTCTACTGATCACAGAAAAGGGGTATTTTGGGTCACTGAAATCATTCAGCTCCTGGTGATCAGAGCATACCACCTGCGATTAAATTTCTACACATCCAAGATTTGAACAAGGGGATCCTAAAAAGCATGGGCTAATTGAAAACCTGAGTCTTCAGAAAATTGTCAATAAGGATTATTACAAAGAGATTAGATATTTTTAATAGAATCTTTTTTCAGAAAATGGTTATTTTTCAAGGGACTATGGTTAATTGCTATGGGCTTACCAAAGGAGTCTGTTTAAGTAAGAAGGAATTTCATACATTTTCAACGATTATTTTTTGTAGGGATACATGAATACTATATCCAACCTGAATTTATAAATAAAAATAATTGATGTAGAATTGAGTATCATACCTAAGAGTATTCCAAATTCAATTCGAAGTATGCCCTAACTCAACATATATACAAATTGAATATAACAACATCCAGGTTCGGTGTGGCATGGCTCAACATATGAAGCAAGGGTAAGTGTAAGTGTGCTGGCTGAACTTATTTCTCCATGGTGACATTAAGAAGCCAAAGATTTCTTCCCAAGGCAAAGATTAATTAATCCGAAATAAAAATAACAAAACAAACCGTCAAATGGAACCAACTTAAGTTGTAAAACTTATTGCTATGGTGCTTTCATAATTGAGACCGCTTCAAATCTCACGGAGACATTATAATGTTGAAAATTGGGTAAAATTTTCGAATCCATTCCAACTTGCTCATTTCAATGGACAAACCGGTCAAGCCCAACGGGAAATTTGACATATGAGATCTCTTAATCTTGGCAGAAGATTAGAAAAGAAAGGAAAAGGAAAATTATCCAGTGCAAAAGAACAGTAATTATTTTACAATAAATAATTTTAAAATTTCCATGGACTACCACCTACGCCCCGCGGGAAGAAATGGCAATTACTCCTCCGTGGATTACACAGAAAGGGAAGCTTACCTAGTAAAAACAATCACAAACAATATATTAAAAAAAATCCCTTCATACCTTGGTTCCCCTGTCGATGGAAACTGGTTCACAGAGGCTGAAATATAATTCTTTCTTTGAATTATATTGCAGAGGGTTACAAGCTCTCGCAATGAGATATCTGTAATGAGGTGGAAGCATTTTCTCCCATACACAATTTGAATTTCCAGCAGACTTTAATGCACGACAGAGAACTAAGAGCCTGCAGACATCTTTTGGTGTTGTCAATTCAAAAACCCTTGATAGGCAACTTTCTGGCAAATCTTCCAGAGTTAGATGGACCTCCTTACGATCGCCCCCCATCTTTCTAAAATCAGCTCAAAAAATTTGTAGTAGAATGATTATCATGCTTCTTCCCCCCTCAACCGACTTCATATTATGTCTTATGTTTGACAGTGAGTGGCTTCGTGTTTAAGTAATTATCTATATTTTCTTAACATAATGTCAGTGGCTTCCTGTTTAAGTAATTAGGGTGGTCTCACAGATGGCCTTCCAAAAAAAATTTCAGTAGATACTGTTGAGAGTTTTTAGATTTTTTAGGATTATTTTAAAGTGGGTGATCTTAAGAAGTAAGAGTAAATAAATATAAAATAATGTAAAAATTAATTGGATTATTTTAAAGTGGGTGGTCTTCAAAAGTAAGAGTAAATAAATATAAAATAAAATAAAAATTAATTGGATTATTTTAAAGTGGGTGGTCTTAAGAAGTAAGAGTAAATAAATATAAAATAACGTAAAAATTAATTGGATTATTTTAAA
>VDFB02048647.1:0-81258 GCA_007258455.2 Sequoia sempervirens
GTGGTGAAAAAGAAGTGGCAACCCACACAAGGCAATCCAAAGTTGTGGGTCTATGAGGCTTGGAGGACGTCAGGGCAATGGACGAAGGGAAACCCACAGGGGCTGTAATGCCCCACCAGGGAATCCAAAGGACAAAGTATTAAGTAGTGAATTATCTGAATTTTTTTTTTTTTAAAGACATTCAATTTAAACAAATGTCTAATGGATTCCAAGATGACGTTACTTAAACATTAAAATTAAGAACATCACAACATAATATTAAAGTTATAAAACACAAGTACAAACCACGTTCATGAATGATCCACTTTGCATAACTTATATAGTCAAGACATTTATATATTCAAATAACATCTAGTGAGATTCACATAAATCTCAATACATCATAATGTTGTTACAAAGAGTACACTCATAAACATGAGCTAAATATACAAAGAGGGAAATGATCTCCTCATATCAAATATCCACAAAGTTCCCAAATAGCAACCGAGGGACAATGACTCACAAGGAAAGTTCACAAATGGCCATAGAGGGATGATGAACCACAATGAAATTTTTGTGCAACTTCTCAAACTTAACAAAACCTTGGTAGTTCACTTACAGATCATGAAAATATCCCAAATCCATAGGAAACTTGTCCCCAAAGTCAAAAAATGATGGAAAACGTGAAGCATGCAAGAAGAGACCAAGTCAGTAGGAGCAAGGCAAAAAATAGAAAAGGAAGGGGGACTTTGTTTCTCCCTCAAATTTGAATGCCCTAGGTAAAATGAAGGGCATGGAGTAGCATTTATAGGCCAATTTCCATTAATGGCATGCATTGATTTATTGGTATGGCAAACCCGAGTTAGGTGAGATGTGGAATCCCACACTTGTTTGGATGCTTGTTGAAGGATCAAATGAAGAAACTAAGTGCAAATCCCACCATGTGGATGGAATTTGGCCATCAACCATTATGAAAGTGGTGAAAAAGAAGTGGCAACCCACACAAGGCAATCCAAAGTTGTGGGTCTATGAGGCTTGGAGGACGTCAGGGCAATGGACGAAGGGAAACCCACAGGGGCTATAATGCCCCACCAGGGAATCCAAAGGACAAAGTATTAAGTGGCGAATTATCTGAATTTTTTTTTAAAGACATTCAATTTAAACAAATGTCTAATGGATTCCAAGATGACATTACTTAAACATTAAAATTAAGAACATCACACCATAATATTAAAGTTATAAAACACAAGTACAAACCATGTTCATGAATGATCCACTTTACATAACTTATATAGTCAAGACATTTATATATTCAGATAACATCTAGTGAGATTCACATAAATCTCAATACATCATAATGTTGTTACAAAGAGTACACTCATAAACATGAGCTAAATATACAAAGAGGGAAATGATCTCCTCATATCAAATATCCACATCTTCGTACACGTTCAACGTCCATCGTCACAAACAAAGAAGTAATAGGAATCTGCTACAAATATATAGTGCCATCTATGAGAGAATTCTAATGAAGGTGTAGCACGGTTTCCACCCAACTTCGTGGAACTCAAAGGTCCACTCCCTCCGTGCTAGGAGATAGTGATAGGTCCAAAAGATAATCAAACACACAACAAATAACATACATGACATTACATGGCTGGAAAACACATAACGACATAATCACCTCAAACCATAGTATTCACAACTTATGCTTCCAGAGACGACCACAATATAACAGTTAACTCTACACAAGAGACTACAATCATGCATTAGGACAGAGTGTCATCACATAGTTGTTCCAAGTTACCCTAGTGAATCTTCTAGACTACTAGCAGTCTCTACCGATTCTCGGCCCCTAGACAAACTCATGTGGAGCCGAGTTACCTTTCAAGAAGACAAGATAGCTGGCTATGCCATTCCAGGCCTTCTCAACCTACCCTTAATCTAAATGAGCATTAAGGCACTAGGTGAAGCATTCAGTTTATCTTAATTACTTAATGAACCCCAGGTTTATTTATTAAAGTTTTCACTGTATTACAAAAACCCACGATAGGTTACCCTAGTAACCACTTAGGGTTCCGGCCCCTATTGTAAGCCACTCTTCCTAGAAACATGGCAAAACATCAAAATACCAAGGACTTCCCATGTGTGTATAAAACTAAACCATAGTAGTACATATCTCATTCACGGCCCAATCATTGAATATCTCAACACCTTTAATGGTGACAATTATCTCTAGCATGGCATAGTCCCAAAAAAGGTCAAGGTATAGAAACATCAATAAACAAATATTAAAAGCTCTTTCCTCTAAAATCAACACTCCAGCCTTTGGAAGAAAAGTTGCACATAATTCAACATTAGATACAACGGAAAGTCATTAAGCATGAAAAGTAAAATTCTGAATGATCACGTCATCTACATGACATAGACTATATAATCTCATAATACCTTAATAGTGACAGATAAATCATACATGGCTAACTCCTGAAATAGTTTGTAGCCATTGTACAACCAAGTACAAGCATATTAAACTTATAAATCAAATTTATTTCTCCTATCCCCAGGAAATTTGAAGAACTCGATAACATCAAAGAACATTCATAAAATATAAACAAATATTTATCACCCATCAAGCACAAGGATCAAATCTTTATGACTTTTAAATAAATTAATCGTTTCATTCAAGTGTTCCAAATATTCTTCTACAAAAGCTTAATTGACATAAAATCAAAATAAAAGAATAGTTAAATAGTAATAATAATAACCCAATAATTCACTAATTAAAAGCCATATTCCTCTAAATCAAAACTCGTTAACAAGAATTACATGTCCATTATTGTATATATATATGAACTATCTCTTATAAATAAGAGCTAGAGATATATTATACAATATATATAGACAATTATAAATGTTTTAAATCTTATCCTAATACAAAATAATATAAAGCTTTCTATGTCATAAATATTATAATCTAATTGCATTTATAAATCTATCGGTATATGCAAATTTTCATAGATATAATTAATGTAGAATAAATTTCTATCAATAGAACATTAAATCCATATGTTATAGCATTATAAACAAAATCCATTAATGAATTCTTCAATAAAGGAATAAAAGATGACTTAAATAAAAAAAGATAAATAGAATAATTTGATTATAGCTGCACATGTAATGGAATACTAAAGCCATGGGGATTAACATCCATTTAGCATGCTAAAAATTAGAAGATAATAACTACACTAAAGACAAGTTAAAAGAGGGAGAACAAACGCCATGCAAAAGATAACAGAATACCAAATATAACTCCACAATATTTAAAGAGGTAGTCTATGTTTTCAGATCTCAGATATGATAAAATGCAGAAAACTAAAGCTATGACCAAGTCTTCTCATTCTGAGGAGGATGATTGGTAGGCCAAAATATCTCAGAGATACGCATTAATATAAAGAATATGAAATTGTTCTGAGAGATGTGAACCATTTCCATTAATCATGGAACAATAACGCTAATAAATCAGAGAACTTAATCATACATTTTTACCTCTCTACGTTCAAGTGTTGCAGCTGAGATAGATAGCCTTCCATATTCGAGTGTTGCAGCTGGAACAAGTTGCTAATGATTAAATTCTTTCAGTTGACTGTAGTAAATGAAAAAGTCTAGAAGAGGCAAAGACAACTATGCAATATTTAAAGACTATATACTCAACATTAAGAGAATATTGGTGATGCTAAATAAAAAATTCTGATAGTTAGGCGTGCACCATAAACCAAACTAGAGGTTAAAGAAAGAGGAGAGGGGGGGGCGGTTGTAGTTCATGCAATAAAGAGCATAGAAAACATCTATGAAAATGATAATAACAATTCGCACCCCACAGAGATATCATACGAGCAATAAGTTAATAATTATAAAACATATCTTAATCTACTAAATATCTAAAAGACTAATTATTGCGCAAGGAAGGGTACGAATAAAAATAAATAAAGTGAAGGAATGCAACTCGACTGTCATAGAAAGATTCGCCCAGGTTGAGTGAATAATAACATTCCATGAAAGATACCTGTAGTGATTACACAGATCATGGCGACTAAATAGCTTCAATTGCCTGAAAGAGCATACAATATAATATGAAATATTGTGTTGAAAGTGAAGGCTCGAGTAAAAGCACGCCTACAAAAATTCAAGACAGGAAAAGCACAGAGGTCGACGCCTTGCCCAAAAAAAAAACTATATTCTCTGTTTAAAAGAATATCGAGAAGAAGAGAGGGCAGCGCATAGTTTCAACAAATGTATGAAAATTAAATCTACTGACAACACTATTACATGCAAATTCCGTCCTTTTAATTCAAATGTATTCGTTTACTGAAGAGTAATCTCATGCAGAGAAGGAAGATACAGCTTGAAACAATTGAATACGAACTGCGATAAGTAAATCACGAGATCCATCAACTGGTATTACATGTAGAATTTTATCAGGGCGTTTATTGATTGTGGGATCAATTCTTCTTCAACTATGTATCTTTTCGTGATTTATTTTTGAAATCTTTATTGAAAGTTAGATTCAGCGTAAGAGCATTTCCAGGAAAATACAATCTTTTGTTTGCTTATATCTACTTTTGAAGATAAAATATAATCTTCAATCTTTTCATATAATTTTGGTTTCATATAATTATAATTACTTCACAGCCAAACTAAAAACAATTTCAGGTCTGGAATTATACATTTACTAAATACATTTATTTTTTTTTAAATTCAAATTCTCTTCTAATCTGTTTCTTTATTATTTGTGCAGGCTCAACAAGATAATTCCTTTCAGAACAACAAAAATTCAACATCATGTTCTTGAAATTTAACACAAGAATTTAAAACCAAAGAAGAAAACCTATGTACGCTGATAAGCTGAGCTGAAGCAAGGTCTAAAGCTCCTGTCAGTTCTTGCTCAAAATCAATAGACCTTCCAAAAATTACTGTTGTGAAAATATTTTCAGAAAAATTGTTGTGCCAAGATTTTCTCAAAACTGTTTCCAAATGCCAACCCCTAAAGGCTTATTAATGCAATTAATTATCTGAAGTTAAAACTTAACTAATTGTAATCATGCATTCCTAAAATTGTTCATGCAGTTATAAACTTTAAATATCTAAGATATTTTTCCTCAAGTGATGTTTTTAGATATTTTCACTTTTGAAAATAAACTCTTTTAAAATATTAAATTTTCACAAGAATCTAGTATACATAATTAATTCCACAGTTACATTTAAATAATTATCTTTTTTCAAAATTAACATTCATTTTAAAATTAATACCTTGTTTAATTTAATTTAATAAATTAAACCATAAACATAAACATAAACATAAACGTTTAATATAATATTTAAACAAATCTATTAACAAACTAGCCATTTAACTAAATTAAACAGTAATTTATTTCCAAATAAAACAACACAAACAAAATTAACATGACAAGACAAAACACATGACAACAGGCGACTATTGGATACTCATTCAACAAAGAACGATGCTTACACGAGGACCAAACACTATCTCTGAATCAACATGATTTTATTGGATTAGGGTACGCTTAGACCTAAAAAGCAAGTGGAGCCGATACCTGGTACCTGTATCTATGTAAAACATCACTTGTTAAACATATTATCATATACTGGAAAACACACCGTAAAAAAGAATCGCAGCGCAACAGGATACTCACAAGTGAGTAGGGCTACACTGTCTTCTTCACCAAGACTGACAAGCATCATTATATCATAGTCATAAATCGCATCATGATAACCACATTAAAACTTAGAAACAACATATCCAAAATACACGCGCATCCACCACAATGTCTTCATACGAGCTTAACCAGATAATCTTGATATTTAATAAATCATCCACAGGGTTTAACAACTATTATAACATCAATGTCGTAACTAGGGGCAATACAATATAGTATCCCAAAACAGCTACACGACTAGAAAACAAACACAAACAAACAGATACACATAGTAGCAACTGGAGGGGTACTACAGGGGCATTTCTGTGAAAGCAAAAGACCTAGCGTAAAATTTGGTAGGTGAATCTGGTCAAGGGTAATTTGATCATTTGAAGGCATATGACCAATTTTGGCTTGGAAACAGGGGTGCACAAAGCAATATGGAAGCAAAAATGACACGTTAGGAGCAAAAAGAGGGGGTCCCTACCTTCGGCGGGGCATGTGTGCAAAACATGCACCACAAATGGTGACTTGCTAGGGAAATGCTCTAGAGAATTTTGATGACAAACTGGAATTATGAGCCCATAATCTCTGGTTTCAATCCTCATGCTAGGACAAACGAACCATACGCTCAACCAAAGGATCAAAACCATGACCTAACGCAACCTCCAATATAATGAGAATCCAAGTGTGTAAAATTGCATTAATTCCCATCCTTTAGTTGCTATAGAAACCCAAGATCCATCAAGTTAAGCTATGTAGTTTATTCTAACTCCAAAAGAATATGGGACATTGCCTCACTACTAGTCTAGTGTCCATAGCCCCGATAAGGTTGTTGTTGTGATTCTCCTAAATATTTCTCTACTGTCGGCCAGACATCCATAGCCCCGATAGAGTTTCTCAGATCCCCCTGTAAAGTTGAATTTTCTTTCTTTCTTTTGATTTTCAATATTTTTCTTATTTTCTTTTGTTTCTTTTCTTTTGATTTTTCTCTTTTCAATTCCTTTCATTTCAACCTGGAAGCAATGAAGCTCATGTTTAGGGCTGACAATCACAATGGCACTGAAGCAGAATTTTAGATTTTTCACTTAACTAGACTTCACAAAGTACCTACAATGACCTCCAGTTTCTTAAAATATGTGAGAGATATAAGATTCCAAAATACATCAAAATTAGATGAACCAACAGCTTATCCTCTTTGAATCAAATGTCGAGATCACTTGACAATAACAAAAGACCTTCACCATCCACTCTAAAAACTTGATTAGAGTTTAGCAAAGAAATAGGTAGAACAACCCCAAGTGATAATTATGGTTGTTGTGCACACAGATGTGGCCAACTAAAAGCAGAGGGACCCCGAGCTATGCAGCAACAAAGAAGCAATAAAACGGAAAGAAAAATAGAAAACAAATGAAAGAAAACACCAATACTAACCAAAGTGAGAAAGCGAAAGCAAACAACAAAGAAACTACCCTAAAGAAAACTAACCTACAACAAACCAACTACTCTAACAAAAGCATGAAAGTGAGGAGCCCTATATACATGAAACCTACACTGCTCAAAAAACAACTATGTACAAAGATATTTACAAAGGATCATGTTAAGTCAAGGAAAACTAGAGCTTACATTCATTGGATTTTGCAAGGAATGCGCAAGAAAAAGGGAAATCATCATAGTTCTAAGCATTGCATATTCATCTTTATATTCTGAAAAAAATAAGTTGAATAATCTAGCATTCAAATATAATCACACATTCGAGAAAAATCAGCAATTGAGGTGATTCATTAAACCCATGGTCAATCCATAAACACGTCTATCTCACCTCATTCCCATAATCAAAATGATAAAAAAAATTGCAAATATTCATAGGAGAAAGGAAAGATAGAACCTAGATGTCGTCATGCAAATGTGGCAGTGTTTGAAATTTGAAAGTGAGCACTGCATCATCGATAGGTGCATTGGAAGCTTAGGATGGAGGCACTAGATGGTGTAACACTTCAGATATTAAGCTTGCATAAGGGTGGGAGAATGGGGTAGAAAGCACCCCTTCCAATATTTGTGTGGGATAAACAACCCCTATCGGTTGTTCCTCAAGGAGATAGACTTCATCTCGTTGATCTTCTGCAAACCTGGTGTCCACTTGATTGTTGTCTTCAAAAGGTAGCATGCTGTCCCGTCTCCTTCCCCAGGTGTTGACCTTATTTTTATGATGTTCAATGTCATGAGAACATGACATGCATGAATCTATCTTAAATTGCATCCTTCTGAATGTGAAAGAGGATAAGCTATAGTCAAGGTGGCAAGACTCCCAGTTCCATCCTGTAATTGGCCAGGTGTGTCATACTTATTGGAAGTCATGTATCTCCTCATGATGTTCACTTGTCTCCTCTTGTTCATTGTCATTGTAGATGGAGAAGGAGTTCCTCTCCCATTCTGGAGGTTCCAATGTTTCACCATCTAGAGGTTCAAGTAATATATCTTCATCATCGCCATCTTCTGTAATGTACTCCTTAGTGTTGGCATGGCTTTATGGAAAAATTTTGAGCGGCAAGAAATAAGCAATCAACACTGGCCCATCAAGAGGATCGACATATGACGAGTGATCAGCCTCCAAAAGTCCTCCATATAGCCTATCATCTCTTGTGTACAAGTGCTCTTCAAGAGGAAAAAATCCTTAATGATTGATGGACAACATTCCCATTTGCTCTGCTCCATCATTTGGAGGCTCGAGGCCACATTTTTCTTCTATTGTTGTTGTCCTAACATCCTCATGAGGGCTACTTTCAGCCAAGTCATCACTTTTTTTGAGCTCTTGGACGTCTGGTTCATCTCTTGAAGCAATTGTAAGGAGTGGTACACTTGGCTACCTCACTTGTTCTTCGACTTGCTTGATGGTTCCTTAACACAGTTTGCATGTGAACTCTGAGTATGATGAATCATGAAGTTTGCACCAATTCAGGAGTAGTAACACCTCCAAATCCACTTGGTATCTTAGCTCGGACCAATCCCTTGCTAGTCTTGAAACGATTTGGTTGTATCTTTCCACCATTAGGTTCTCATCATCACTTGGGAAGGAAGTCAGATAATGGATAGCCACATCCTATGATTGTTCCTACTCCCCCAAATATTCATTTTCGGATGCTTGGTCACTGTCATTCATGAAGGAGAGATCTTCTAATCTGATTCCACTTATGCATTCATGAACATTTTCTATTGTCCCAATTCTTTCAACCTCTTCCTCCTAATTTTCAGCATCTTCATGAGCTGCCTCAACATGCGCTACTACAAACTGCAAACTTTGTTGATTCATCATCAACTACCAATGGATCCTCTTTTGGAGTGGGAGGATTGACTTTTATTGATGGAGGGAAATAATTTTTAATTAGTTACAATAAAATTTTCATCAAGAAAATTTGTTTTCGCAAAACTTTTAGCCTTTTCCTCTTGGTTCTCAGCCTTTATGTCCATTGTCCCAACACTAACTTGTGTCAAATTTCTTGGTTCAGCTTCAATGTGTTGTCCTCCAGATGTTGATAGCTCTTTTGCCCCATGGGATGACTCATCATCATTGATGGTTTGCTGCTCCAACTTGTTTAAACAACCCTTGGCTTGAGCAATAATGTTTGCACATGATGAACAAGTTAACTCTGAGTGAGGTGCATTGTGAAATCTGCACCAAATAGACATCAGTACCTCCTCGAATCTTGGTCTATCTTCGCTTCCCAAACATTATTGGATTAGCTCCTTGAATGTCTTAGCTTCCATGATAATCATTTCCTCTTCTGGGTCTGGCAGAGCCAAGGGTTGATATATTTCTAAATAGAGAATTTCTCCTTGCAAGACTCTTTCAATTTTGTCCAAGAATGTTAGACATCCCAATTCATTGTGTCTATGAATGAAATGGATTCTACACTTATCTTCCAATGCAAATTGCTGCAATGGTTTCCTCAATCTCCTATTTAAATTTGTATGTAGGAGAGCGATGTTGATCTGTACATGCTACTCCATTTCAACTCAACTTTTGTTTGCCTTCAAAATTTTCTAATTTTAAGTTTAAACATTAAAAGATATCTCCTTATCTCAGATTTCTTCTTCAAAGTGCTCTTTTCAACCCCCAACTTTCAACTTTGTAGCCTCAACATGTTAGGACCTCATTCTAATGCCAATTCTTTTGATGAGTGGTTTTTGCACTTCTCAATATAGGTAATGCATAGGTGCATCACCTATCTTGAAAGACAATCTTCCACAATCAAATTGTAGAACACTATCCCAAGGTCTCTAATGTTAGGTCTTTATAGTGCTTGGAATACCTCAGTTAATTCATGTGATTTGCTAGAATCACAAGGAATACTTACAGATGAGTTACAAAGTGTGGGAAGTTGGGTTTACAAATGGAGTTTCAAAGTGTTGTAAGTGAATAAACAGTGGTTGCCCACTCAAAACAACCAGTTGAAACACATTGAGTTCATCTGATTTAGCTTCCTAGTGATGCTTGGGATCCTAATCTAACCAAGGGATAAAATAAATATCAAAAGAGGAAGGGTTAATAAAGTTGTTCTAAATCTAAGCTATAAATGAACTGTAATCATGGAAGGTACTATAGTAGACAAACTTCTTAAACTTGGTTTTTCTTGACCAAGAGAATCCTACACCTACACAGTACCAGTGCAATCTTCTAGGGACTACATATTTTCAAATTTCACACACATCATGAACATGCAATTGAACTAAGTTGCAAAAATGAAGTAAAGAAGCTCAGACTAGCTTTACAAAGTGATTCATCATAAAAAAACCACAAAAACCATGAGCTAGAAATTGATCAAATACTATAACAACAAACACCATTATCACTTCCACTCAGGAAACTAACATAGAAGTAGAACCATCCATGCATAATGAACAAATTCAAAGGAAACACCCATAAATCATGCAATGTTTTTTCCATTACTACATAATGCCTTTACACTAGTTCTCCAACCATTTATAAATGAATGGGATACCCCTATTTATAGTTTTCCACAACCGAAATGAATGGCTAGGAATAATTTACATAGTGTGGCTCAAATTTTCTTTATACTACGGTTTCACGTACCCCACAATATTTAGCAATTTAAAATACAACTTTTGTCTTTTACCTATCTTGTCTTTTAGTGGCCGATCACTATAGCAATTTTGTCTTCTAGCTAACTGCCCTTTTGCTATAGCTGAAATTGTTCAAAAGTTGCCTTCTTGTTGGTGCATTTGTAGTATCCTTCAACCAATCAAGTACACCTTGTTTGCAGATTTGCATTGTTGTTAAATGGATCAAATGATCTGATAAGACAACTCCTAACAAATCATAATCATTTTTTTTGAGGGAGGAAACACTCGCTCCCTCCCACCAACTTCAAGGCCACCCTTTGTAGTTTTATCACTAACTTCCTTTACATATGCCTACTTCTAATGTCAACTCTATTGATCGATGCTACGAGGAAAGGTGGGCATAAAATGAATGGTTACAAGAGCTATGCACTTTTCCTTGTTCAACTTTCTCAATGGGCCTCCCTGACTGACCTGAGGTAGGTTCCATGAATCCTACATACATGAAGTGTAGTAAGTGCTTTCATACCCAAATCAAAGAAAATGTTAATAAAATCTTGCAAACTCCTTGTTAGATCCATCCATGCATTATCAAAAGATCATAATATTCATTTTTGGAGCTCATTTGGACCATAAACATAAATGCGGGTTTAGGGATGTGGGAACCACACAACGAAAGGATGGAGTGTAAACGGTGGATAGGCATCAGCAGTAGCAGATGATGGCAACAGACGGTGGACAGTAGATGGACTATGGCGACGACGGATGATGGATGTCAGACGCCGGACTTTCGGTGACGGATGGACAATGGATGATGGATAATGAAGGAGGGATGGTAGAGAGATAGCAGTAATATCGATAGACACCGAACATTGGGCAACCACTAACTCATTTGACTACAAAATCCAACTTAAATTTTTGATGAAAGATGGATAATTAGATGTATTGTCTGGTACTAGTGATATTTAATGTGTAATTTTCATTTTTTTTTAATTTTATCCCCGACATTCATAAAAATTTTGACGAACCTATTTTTTCGTTGAAATTGTGACAAAGAGTTTTCGTTGAAATTTCAGTGAACATGTGAAGTCAAAATTGAGGCCGACATAAATAAAAAGTGAGCCCAATTATTTATTGCAACAACATTTTTCTATACTTATGAATTTTCTCTGCTTGCGAATTTGTTATACTTAGGATAGTTTGTGGAGAACTAAGGATGATTTTCTTGGGAAAAATCAGAAAAAATTCAAGAAGCTATCGCCAGGTTGAGGGTAGTCATTGTCCTTTCCCCGAATTCATTTGTGAAGTCAGATTTGTACTTCCAGGTTTGAAAATCATATTTTAAAGCAACATCTCATCAGATTTCATTTTTAGACTTGAGCATTTTCAGAGTTGCATTTTTAGATTTTGTTGTGCAAGTTCAATATTCTGATTTTAGGAGTCTAACGGTTGGAAAACATAGTAAAATCAGAATTTAATAATTTTTGGAATTAGCATTTTAAAGTGTTTTTTGGGGTCATTAACTTCAGACTATCTTCTCTTTTGTAGGTGTGGTTGCATGCCAAATTTTTTTGGTGTAAAATATTAGAATTATTATTGGAGTGTGAGTTTGATATTTTTTGAAGATCTAAATATTCAAGTTTGTAAAGAAAAATCATGTTAGATAATATTAGTCTAGAAAAAAATGAAGAGACACTTGATAGATTGTGGGCTAGATTGAAAAGAAAGGGTGATGGGAAATGTTATTGTCCTTGCAATAATTGCAAGGGCTTAAAGACGAGATGAATTTTAATCACTACAGCTGAGAAACATTGTAAGCAACATGGTCACGTTGAAGGAGGGCATGATTATCATCCATTGGTAAGTTGTTCATTATATGTGTTTATATTGATTCAATTTGTAAATTTTTATATCGTTTTAACATTTTATATATATATATATAAAATATAACTTTATCATGATCATGGTTAATTTATGTTTATCATTATTATAAAGGTGGGGCACCCTAGGGCACATGATATGGATTATCACGCCCAAAAAATGTGGTTTTTCAAGTGGATGAACATGGAGCTATGAATATCAAAGATGAAGTTAATGATCCTATGGAAGAAGATGATCATGCGCCAGAAAACACTATTGAAGATGATGGTACAAATACATTGATCCATGACACATTTAGTGGGAAAGTTGATCATGATGATCGAGATGACTTTGATGATGTTCATGATTTACCTTTACTTAAAAAGGCATACAAGCCCCTTTATGAAGGCTCGCAAACAACTCTTCTCTTTGATGTATTGTTGTTGTTGAACTTGAAGGTTATGAATGGTTTATCAAACATAGCAATCACACGGATGTTAAGGTATGTCATATATGTCATCTTTTTTCATCTATTTTAATTGTTGTTAGTTCATCACTAGTAAATAAAGGATGAAATATGTACCATTAATATTCTTTATATTAACAAATTATTTTTTGTTGTAGATTGATTGGTGAATTTTTGTTACCACCATCAAATATTTTACCTCACTCATACCAAGATTTATCTAGCATTATGAAAGATATCAGAATGGAGTATCAAGCAATAGATGCATGTCCCAATGATCATATTATATATCATAAAAAAATGAATTTGCAACAGAATACTCGGAATGTCATATCAGTAGATATCAAATAGATCAACCAACAAAAAAGGTGCTTCATAAGGTTCTTCGTTATATTCTCATTATTCCACATATGCAATGATTATTTAGGTGCAAAAGCTTAGTGCAATTTATGGATTATCATGCATGGAATAGAAGTGAAGATGACATTCTTCAAATGCCTGCAGATGGTTTTTCATTTAGGGACATGGAAGAAAAATGGCCACACTTTAAAGAAGAACCTCGTAATCTCAGTCTTTCATTGGCAGCGAACGATGTCAATCCATTTGGAGAGTTGAGATCTATTTACTTGGTGTGGCCTATTTTTGTTATCAACAATAACATTCCTTCATGGATGTCAATAAAGAGGGAGCACATAATGTTGTCAATGATTGTTCTAGGTATTTTTTTACATCAATTTTCTTTAACATAGTAGCATCTCATTTGTCTTATTTGTTGCATAATGACTTATATTGTTTTCATTCAATAGTCATGTACATTAATTATATATATTGTAGTAAAATGGTTATAATAATTATGTAATCTTTATGTTCATTCAACTAGGTAAGTACCAAGTTAAAGATATGAATGTATATATCGAGCCTCTTATCGACAAGTTACTAAAGTTATGGAATGGTGTCACTATGTATGACGTCTCTAGACAAATAGGACAAAGATAATTTCAATTACATGCAATGCTTGTATGGACAATTCATGATGCCCTAGGGCTAACACATTTTTGTGGTATATTATAACATTTGAATACCCTTTAACAATATTTAATTTTATGAAGTAGATATAATGCATGTTTTTTAAATAATCTATTCATTATATATAATTATAGAAATTAACATATTTAATCCAATCATATATGATCTTTTAGGTCTTCAAACAAAGGGAAAAATTTCATATCCATTTTGTGGTCCAAAGATGAAATCTCATTGTTCAACAAGTTTAGGAAAACAAGTTTTTGATGAGTATAGTCACTTCCTCCACAGAAATCATAAGTATCGAACTACTGAAAAACATATTTTCAATGGGATAGAAGAGACTACATCAAAACCACAAAGAATGACACCTCACCTATGGAAGTTGGAATATAATAGAATTAATCATCAAAGTTACACATAAGATCAAATTGTTTATCTATCATATATGATATGTTTTGAATTTATATTTTTATATTGTGTTGTATTTACTCATTCTATAATTGACAATGATTGTCATTGTTAACGTGTTTAACTTATATGCTTCATGAAGGTCATTAAGGCATTAATGGTTGGCTTCCATAGGGACTAAAAATTTGTCCTAGATAATTTAGTAGGTTGCCCTACTATGAGCAACTTCAAATTGTCCATTTGTTTGATATAATGCATATCAGAAAGAATATAACAAAAATGTTATGAAAAATATTGGATGGAAGGCATGACAAAGGAAAAAATGTCAAAATTTGTAGTGACATTCAGGAAACCAATCATTCAATAAAAAATGTCATTCAATTAAATAGTGATGGAGACCAAATTAATATAAGTGCCCTTCCTTAGTTATTAATGGAGCAGCAAAGCAATGCTATAAAAGAAGTCATACAAAAAATTTGATTTCCCATAGGATTTGTTTTTGAAAAGGAAAAAATAGGTTTTACAGGGACCTGAAACCACAAAGTAAAAACATACAAAGATAGAGCATAAAAAGTCTGAACAAATAGACAACTGTCCCAAAAAGGAAATGACAGCAAAAAGAGACAACAGGGTCCAAAAAAGGACCATCAAAAAGCCAAAAAGCAACCACAGCAGCACTACTCCAAGGTGTTCATCAACTCCTTGGCTTCCTTTTCAACTTCACTCATATCCTGTAACCCCTGCTTGAGGATTTGAACCGTGTGTGGAGAAGCAAGGGCCTTCCTCTTCATATTAGCCTGGGTGCAAGTCGAAATCCCTTCAACAACAGCTCTGCTACAACCTCTATCCACATCCAAGTCCATGACTAGTGAGCCATTTTTCTTTTTTTCCAACTTTTCCACCATAGCATTGATGATAATGGTGTTGTGCCTGGCAATTTTGTGATTATTTGCCACAGTGGCCCTGATATTTTGGCCAATCTTGGACATATTGCACTCCAACCTAGTTAATCTTTCCTCCTACAACTATTGTCTTTTCCTGGGTAAGGGGGTGTCCTGTCCCTCATTCTCATTACAACTCCAGCAAACCTTCTACTCCAATTCCATGACTATGTTGTTGAGATCACAAAATTTGGTGAATTTATGTTAGGGATGAAAACACATGATTGGAATACCTTCATTAAGGTAATTATTCTGGTATATAATATACACTTGTATAATGCATGTACTTTTCAGTGTATTATGTTTACTACTTTTGAAAAAATAATGAAAAGATCATTTTATAATTGTTGCAGTACGTTCTACCTCTATCTCTCCTAGACAACTTCGACAATAATGTCAAGCAATTTATATATTATATTGGAAACGACATGAGGTATGTAATGATATTTATTCAATTTGTTGTATAGATCTTATAATTTCCATTTGTTTTACTTGCTATGTAATATACTGTATATTTTTGTTAAATCTCGTTAATATATTTGTGCCTTGAATCACTTTTAGATGGATGTCATCTAAAGAAATCTATAAAGAAGATATAAATTATTGGAAGAGAAAAATTCTCATCTGATGTGTGAAATGCAAAAGTGTCTACCTTTGACATTTTTTAATGCACAAGAACACTACCTCATAGAGCAAGTTGAGGAGATTGAATTGTGTGGACTTGTACACACAAGGTCAATGTGGATGGTTGAGAGGCATTTGAAAATTTTAAAGGATTTGGTTAGAAAAAGAGCACATCCTGAGGGTTCTATGGTGGAGGGATATATGGTATACTAGACCATCGTTTATATTAGGGAACATCTTCCTATGTTTGCAGCAAAGATTCATGTAGATCACATTTGGGATCCCAACTCCATTAACAAATTTGAAGGGGAGTACCTGATGAGGAAAGGTAGATTGAGGAAAGTGAGAGGTAACTATAAGATGGTCATGGAGATTAATTAGAATACATTTTACATATGGTTTTTATGTATATTGTACTTATTTAATTATTAATCTTCAATATACATCAATTATAAATTAAGGTCGTATACTATGGTATTTAACTAATTATACGTTGTTTGCAAATTTCATATTTTTTGATACAGTTGGTCGAGAGTGGGATGCACTACATTTGTACGTCGCAAAAAATATTGATTGGATGATGGTATGGATTGAACAATGTCAACAATCTGGTCATGCATTAACATGGGAAGGTATGGCTTCATTGCTTAAAGAAGCTCATCGTAATGGAGATTCTAATGTTACACAAAGGGAAATTGATTTAGCATATGGCTTAAGAGATAAACAGGTATGTATAAATATATTAATCACCCATATTTTTTAATTATTTTCAATTATATTGATGTATATATATGTTGAGATTGTTTTCTTTGCATTCATTTGACTAAGAATAAATATGTTTATCAATTGACGATATTGCAATAATTTTTACATATTTGACATATTGTAGGTGAAACACCACAAGGCTATGTGGTGCAATGGTCATAAATTTCAAATCAAAAATTTGGATGACATGCAGAAAATTTGTGATTCTGGTATAACTCTAGTCTTTCAAGTGACTAATGTTTCATCTAGAAGCAACATACATCCAAAAGTCTCAAAAAATTGATACTATGGGATTTTGCATGATATACTTGAGTGTGACTTTAAGCCCTTCAAATTAATTTTGTTCGTCGTCCTATGGTATAGGCTATGATTGAATGAAAATAATCCCGAGATAATTGTTATTGATCATGATAATGGATTTACCATGGTTAATACAAGGTCAATCGAATGACTTGGAAATGAGCTCTATGTTCTTCCAAGCCAATGTGAGTAGGTATTTTAATCAGATGTTCTAGGTAAACTAGGTTGGTCATTTGTTGTTAGACATGATCTAAGAGGAAGGCCGATAAAGTATAATGTGGTGGAAGAAGATACCGAAGAACTAGAAGATGATGTAGATGATGATCAGGATCAACAGTTAGTTGATGATGTCCTTGACGAAGATGTCGAAGAGGAGGAACTAGCTCATGATGATGGAGGAGTTAATGTTCATGAAGATGATATCCATGTGGATGATGAAATTATCAAAACTAATATCAATGATGATGATGATAATATGACCAATCCTTACAATGTTGAATCTGGATTAGATAATATAGACAATGATTTGGATGAAGAAGATGAATGACATTGAAATGTATGAGTTATGCGATTATATTATCTATTTGATATTAATTTCTTGATAGAATTATATTTGACTTATGTGGTTACATAATTAATTCATGATGTCTTTAATTTTTATGCCATTACATAATTAATTTAATGATGTACTTTTTAATATTTGAAAAGTCAAAAAATTAAAACATTTCAATAGTGATGTTAACAACCTTGAAATTTGTGTGTTTTATGTTTCATGTGATCATAAAAGATTAAAAAGTTAGTTGTAGAGGTGGTTGTTCAATGGTTGATGTGTAAAGGAATTTAAAAGGCATAAAGTGATCATTGTAATGGTTTTTGATGATTGAGGATTTAAATTACAAACTCTTGACATTCAAAAATCTATGTTTTTCTTCATAATTTTGTATTTTTCTTGTTATGCAGCACTGTACGATCACATGAAGCCATATTTTTATGTGAAATAAATCCCATGTCATGAATATATGTGTTATATTTGATTTGAATCTAATTTGAGGGCTTAAGGAATTGATTTGAGTTAGAAAGCCTCATTTCTTTGCATACAGCCTAGTTACCCTATTTTTGAGGGTTTTGTAGTCCAAACATGATATAAAGGAGCTCTTACACTTTTTTTGATTACTGTAGCTTGTGTAAGAGGCCCCATGGATACTATTGTAATTATATGATGCATGAATATGTCATAGGATGCAAAATAGAGAAGGTATAGTTGTTGTCCTCAAGCGTTTTGTGAAGAAAAGCATGTGAAATGAGAGGTTCAAGCCTAGGTTTCAACAAAATATGTATGGGAGATCTAATTTTATGAATTTTTATCTATGTGCAAAAATAATGGGTTGTTTCTAAACACTAAATATAAATGATACACACACACACACACACAAATGTATGTATGTATGTATGTATATGTATTTTTAAATGTAAATGTAAATGCAATTACTAGATGCTCTCCTAGAACAATAAACGCAACATATCATTAAAGAAATCTATATCTATATATAAATGTGTATTTCTAAATAAAAGTGTAAATGCAAAGAGCATATGGTTTTGCAGTGTTATAGATACAACATATCCATAAATTAATGTAATTAAAATTCTAAAGTATTCAACACATATAATATGAAATCGATCAAACTATTAAACTACATGAGAAATAAATGAAAACAATAAATGCATATGTATGTCTATTTGTAAATGTAAGTGTAAAATAAATAAGAATAATGAAAATTATAAAAGAATACAAGGGGAGACTAGTGCCTTATTGGGTATATGGAGTCTAATGAATATCTACAAATGTGGATTTCAATAATGGCAATAATTCAAATTGTGAAGCACATAAATTGTTTACAACTTGTGTAAATGTGAAAGTGAATAATTGACAAACTCTTCTTGAGATAGAATGACAATTATAGTAATATGATTCTTCTTATTAATCCAACTAACACTTCCCAATTGTTGTGATTGATTAAAATATTTTAATCCCTACTTGAGAGAACCGAATAACCAGATCACACATATATAGCAATTGTACAATGATAAACTAAGTATAAACATTTTATATCAATTTAAACAATAGAGAAGCATCAAAATGGAGACAATCAAATAGCTAAATAAATTTAACAAACAACTGATACCAAAATCTTAATCCACAACTTATATATCTTCATTTACTCCATCAAAATACATGCATCTGAATCTTTGACGATGAAAGCATTTTGCTAGAAATCTATCTATTGAATATCTCATAATGCCTATATCTATTGCATTACTATGGAATAGATATAAATACGTCAAAACTTTGAAGGGCCACGTCCCTTCACAAATGTTTTATTTTACTTAACTAATTAAAACAAGAGATTAGGCTCTATTCAGCCATAAATGAACATTTGAGAAATGATCTAGATAGTCTTGTCATTCACAAGTATCGACATATCATAATGTTTTCTTTGCCAATATTTCCACCTTTATCATCCTTTCGTTGTCCACGCAACTCTCATCCAATGTCGAATCCTTCCCTATAGCATTTTCCAGAATTCTCTGCAGCATTAATTCACATTCTTTGATCCACTTGGCTTTCTCTTTCAAATTTTCTCCATCTTCAAATAGTGTAGGTAGTCCCATATTCATAACATCAACCAACCCCTTTGCATCTTCTTGCAATTCCTCATAATAGTCCTTGTGTTTCTTTATAATTTAGTTACCCATACCAATGGACACACTATTAGGAACATCTCTTTCATTTAATTCTTAGAACTTTTCTTGAATCCTTCCATCAATTCTCTCGTGTTCTTTCCCTTTAACATGGTTCTTTGAATATGCTTCCCATAACTTATTCAACTAAATCATTAAGTTGGCCTACCTTTTTTTATTATTGCAATGAGTGTATCATTTATACCTTGTGAATATGCAGTTGACTCCTCCCAATGATCTTTTACCTGTGAGCTTGCACCATGTATTATTAATTTAGGATGTCCCATTGTGACTCCTAGCATGTCCTTCAAACAATCATTTTCTCTCATGATCCTTTCATTATTCATTTTGTACATTTCTTTTTATTTTATCAACATTTATATTTGGGATTTATTCAATTTTTCCACATTAATCCCAATGTCTGCAATCACCACAGGATCTACTTCTCAATCTTCAGAGTCATGACATGTCCAAATTCTTTCTCAATATCAATCACCACTAAATTTCTATGAGGTGGATACAAGGCCCATATCATGAGTGATCCTTAATCCGGGTTATATTTGGATCCAACATATATTTCTATCACCCCCTCTGGACTAAGCTTGTGTGTGGCACTATTATCCTTTAAGAAGCTATCAAACACCAATGCAAAATTCAAATCCAGCCCTGGAAAGATCATAACTCCAACATCCTCTAACATTTTCCTTCCTTTGTCAGGTGTCATATTAGCCATTTCTCTATCCACAGTTAATTTCAAATTATTTAGTAGCTGCTCCTCATTGCTTGGTGTAATATTATCAACTGTCTCCCTTATCTCCTTGCCCTTTTTTAAAACAAGAAAGATCTAAATTCTGAAGAATTCACAAATTCATTGTCTGCTACAAATGACCTATACGCCATCTATTTGGTGTCTATATCTTGGCTCTCTTCAACACTTAGTTCTCTAGGAGGGCAGTTGTAATCTTGAGTTTTTAATCTAGAAATCCTATTGGGTAGGTCTCGTGGCATATCTTCTCTAGTTTCCTCATCTCTAGAAAAAGGGAACCTTGTATCCGGAAACCCTTGGTTGTATTCATCCACCACTCTCTCTACTTCCTCTGCATCCAAATTTCTAATCATGTCATCAAACTAGTAAGGAACATGATCATATCGTCCAAAGTTTATCCTTTGCTTGGTAGAATTGATATATCCCTCTAGATCAAAACCTTCTCTTGGTGGACCATTATTCATATTATACTTCATTAATTTTTCAACAATCAAATCATATCCTTCCTTTGTAGGCATAATAAAATCACCAAAGCACTGAGTACTAGGCATAAATTCCTTTCTTCCAAATGAACCAAAATTCATGAAACTAGAAAAATCCATTTGTCTTACAATTTCCAAATATACAATCCTATCCGAGATTGTTTTAGGAAAAATGAATGGAGAATCCTCAAAACCAAACACCGTTACCACAGTACCATCTTCCAAGCAATAACAGTCCCCCCATTGTGATCAATTGGTCCATTAAAGTCCTTTGGTCTGAGGAAGCATTTTATTTCATTAGACGATGAGTGCACACAAGGATGACTGTAGAATTCATATACTAGCTTTACAAAATATTCTTCAAAATACAAGAAACTAGAATTAGCAATCCTACTATCCCAAATGGCAGTCCACAATTGAATGGGTGACAATTTTCCCTCTTTATCAAACTGTGATACCTTCAACTTTTCTGGCCAAATCCCTAACTCCTTTTCGAAGTACAATACTAGATGCATTAAAAGAGAATAATTCCTAAGGTGAAGAATGGGAAATTTATTCTTGATTGCCACCAATGCTAAGTCGAGTCCCTTGGAGACAAATGAAGGATAATCGAATAACCTAGAATTGTGACATTGAATGTCACCTAAAATTACCATGGGAACAATGGACATATACTTAGGAACTTCCATACCCAACACTTGTCCTATCGAGAAATAGGTATATCTCATATATGGCTTGAATAAGTCCACATGGAATGGATGCCCATTGCCATCGTCAAGTGGGAAAATTTTACCATCTTGTTTATTTCTATGTAAGGAAAACCTCCAACCCTTGTAAGTGGTGTCCATTCTCCAAAACTCCTTTTCCAACTCTTCATTCACAATTTTCTCATTACACCATGGTCCTTCCAACTTAAAAAACCTCACATATTGAAGCCTCTATTATGTATATGAATGGTTTCCTAGATGGTCCACATATGGCTTTAAGTTTTGAGTCATAGTGGGTGGCCAACAATTTTACTAGCTCTATATTGACAAACACATTAGGGAAAACCATTTTTCTCAAATTTAGATACCAGAGATTACAAACTGGCTCAAAACAATTCATAGCCTCTTATTGGGGTCCAAATATCTCCTATGTGATTGCACTTTTTTTCCAATTTATCGACTTCCACCCTGAGTTGCCCGGAGCACCTACCTCTGGACCCAGAGCTAGGAAATTGGTCATTGAAATCCTAATTCAACTTTCATTCAGCACCATCCAGCTCAATTCCAGACTCAAATTTTTGCTTCTTACTCTTAGGGTGACTGCTCTCACTTTTTTTTCTACCTTTCAACTTCCCTAAGCTGGTGGCTTCCATATTACTCGCTTAAAATTGCACAAATGAAAAAGTTAAAATGTAGAGGACTTATTGGTTTTGATTGAGGTCTTTCAACTAAAACAATTCTCTGGCCCTTTGTTTGTCTCCTTGTTTCCTCCACTACCAATTCACAATAATGTTCATTTTGCAATGATTTCCTTCCAATTTATGAAATTACCTGTACTTCATGGCACCATTAATGTTTTAACTCCAGGCACAAATGTAACAAAATTTTGAATTCCTTACTGTCACATCAAATGAATTGGTCAGAAAGACACCTTCAAATTTTTGGCGATCTATACATTAGGCCCCAACCAATGTTCATTGAATACACTGTTGATTGGGGTAACACTCTACAAATCTGACCGATGTTAACATTTTTCCCATATACATTGCCAAGAGTCACCCCGACAATCATTTTGGTTCATTTGTTTCTTCATCGGCTTGACTTTTGGTATCGCTAACACATTTATTGGTTCCTCCGATGTTATAAGTCTCACCAATAACTTTTCTTTTGGTCTTGAATATGTCACCAAAACTCCTATTGATATCCTCCTATTGGTGTAACTTAGCGGGTCAAGTGAACATTCAGGATTTACACTGATGACACATGTCTTGCCAATATATTGCCAATGCTCTTGTCAGTGAAAGAAATGATGGTCTTGCTGATGAAACTTCATCAGCAAGACTTAAATTTTTGACCCAACATATATTTTTCATGCTAATAGATTCCCTTCATCGATGAGACCATAAGCCAATCTCTCAGATATGTCTTCTTTAGTAATCCTAGCTTTGAACACGAGTGTAGGTGATCTTCTAATTTACTCACAATCACATCAAATGTTCTATCGAAAAGACAATTCAAAATTTGGGCGTTCATTTTATTCAAGCTTGACTAATGTTCATTAAACATTCTTTTGGTTGGGGAGACATTATGTCGATATCACATAATATATCCATCTAATTCATATAAATGTCGCCAAGAGTCACCCCGATGACTATCATGATCTATTTATGTCTTCATCTGCAAGACATGGTTTATCAATAAGACATTCAATAATTTAAATGATGTTATAAGTCTCCCCGATGATTATTCCTTCAATCTCATGTTGCCAAGACTCCTTCCGATACAACTCCTTGTGCTTTGATCGGTGAGACAAGAGAGGTTTCTTGCCGATGGAACTTCATCAGTGAGACCTATATGCTCTGTATGACCTTTTCATTTCACCCTGATGGAACTTGTCTTGCTGATGAATATATTATTGGTGATACCATGGACCGTGTCATCTTGATGTGTATCTTCTTATGTAATCCAATTAGTGACATTTTTGTTCTTTCGCTAATATGTTGAAAATGAGAATATAATGATTTATGAATCAAAGAAACCTACACAAATTCTTGTCGATATGCGTTATTTGAATACTAGATTTTGGAGGTTTTTCATGATATCAAATGGTCAATAATGATGTGTTCATATGTTACTATGATGGATTATATTCAAGATAAGGTTTTCTTTAAGGAATCAACGAGTGCAAAATCACTGTAAAATTTGGAAAATAAATTTCGCTTGCCCTTGAAGTTTGTTTAATAACTCCAAATTGGGTGTCTAAAACCATCAAGGGTTTCTCTGGTGTTTTGGGAAAGTTTTGAGTTATTGGGAAAAAACTAGGTTTACATTGTTACAAGGATTCAAGGAGTCAAAGTGTGAAATATGACTTCTATTCTTTGTTAGGCTTTGAGAGTTGTTTGGATTTTTTAAATTGGTCATTATAAACTTGTTGGAAGCCTATTGAAGGTAGGTTGATAGGTTGGTTGAGTTTAACCTACTAGGTCTAAATCAGGTAGTTGTTATTAATAAGGTGGATCACTCCTTTCTGCGAAGGCCATACACTTATGATTGGGTCAAGTGTTATTTTCTTTATAAAATTCCTATTTCCTTTTTGATAGGTTATGATTTGGTTAAAGATGGGTTATGAAGCACTTATTTCAAAAAAAATATCTTTATGAAAGAAGTATATTGGCATGAAATTAAATATGATTTGTATTCCAATGTAAAAACTACAAAGAATGGAAATAATTCTTTCAACACAAACTATTATATAGTATTCAATTAAAATGAAAAAGCTTACTCTATATTAGTTAGGATACACAGCTAAGAAAATGATCTAAAGTGACTTATTTATCCTAGAGGAACTAAGTATATAGTATACAAAGAAAACTAACAAACCCACAACTACCCCTATTTTGAAGGAGTTTAGTTTTCTCCCCTTCCCGATCTCACTAATATTGTCTAATTATTTTAAAGAGATGAAGGGTCATAATACAACTTTATTCAAACCAGTAAATAGCTTGGTTAATGAAACTGGACAAAAGCATCAAAACAATTGCTACATTTGGCATTTCATGTTGAATGAAGAGTGGTGACAATAATCTACTTATAGTTTAATAAAAAACTATTTTTATAAGAAGGCTTGACATTAGAAAGATAAGTGTTATTTATAGTTTAATAAAACACTATTATAGTTTTACCAACATATACTATTGTATGCTTGCATGGATTCTTAGTTAATATATGGGGAGATAGAGATAGATGGGAAGAGAAAGAGAGAGAGATAGAGATATATGGGAAGAGAAAGAGAGATGGAGATATACGAGAAGAGAAAGGAAGAGAGGTGGAGATAGAGAGTTGATGGATAGGGGGGATAGGGAGGGAGAGATGGTGAGAGATAGAAAAGGGGAGATAGACAAGGGGGAGGGAGAGAAAGGGATATATATAGGTAGAGGAGGAGAGATAGAGAAGAGGGGTAGAGAGGGAGAGATAGGTTGAAGAGGAAAAGAGAGAAGAGAGGGAGATAGATAGGTAGAAAAGGGAGAGAAAGAATAGGGGGAGAGGGAGAGCGATATGTAGAAAGAGAGAGAGAGAGAAGAAGATAGGAGATAGAGGGAGAGATAGCTCAATATATATAGAGAGAGAGGGAGAGAAATAGAAACGGGGTGATATAGAGAGATAGAGGGGGATGGTGAAAGAGATAGGGTATGTGCAAGATCATCATGGAAAGAACAGGCCCTTAAGTGGAAAAGAATTTAGAAAAACTAGAGTTGGGCAGCTTGATGTAAAAATTTTAATAAGTTATGTATATTATTTCAAAAATATGTAAGAATATAATTTGTAGAAAATTGAATGAAGTTTCTAAACTACTAGGTTTTTTTAAAAAAATATATCTATTTGGTGAAAATTTGAAATTTCAATGTAGTGGTACTTAAATTTCAGGGAAAAAATAAGAAGTAGTTGTCTATCTGACCACCCTAACCACAATAAAATGATAATATTTTTTTATAATATTTAAGATATAAGTAGAGGACTCATGCCTTGATGTGATGCATTTTTTTTGTAATTTGTTTCCAAGTAAATAATTAATTATGAATTTTTTATTAGAACTTTTTAAGAATTATAAGAAATTGTATGTCTAACCACCTTAACTTGGTCAAAACTTCATGAAATTCAATTTTTCATTTTTTAATCCTATAGTATGCGAAAAATAGAATGTGACATATGTTTTTGATTCAAAAAATGTGACACCATTTGAAAGCTATAGATGTTTTTCAATCAGCCTATCGATTAGGACTTTAATCATAATTTGAATAGAAAATGAATAATAATTACTTATTAAATTCAAAGAAATTTATAATTTATATCGGTGGAAAGCTAAGAATATCCCTTAAAAACCCTTTTCGTTTCATCAATTTTGGGTAAAGAAATAGTCGTCAGCCACATACCCATCTTATTGCAACTTTTTGGCCCATCATGATCCTGCACATACCCAATAGAGTGATCATGATAGAGGTAGAGAAAGATATGGACAAAAAGAGATAGAGTGAAGAGTCAGAGGGAAATAAAAAGAGAAATAGAGATAGAGATATAGAGTAGGAGAGAAGGAGTGAATGAGAGAGAAAGGGGAGAGAGGGAGGGATAGCTCAATAGATAGAGGGGGGAAGAGGGAGTGACATAGATAGTGGGAGATATAGAGAGATAGAGAGCGACAGGGAGAGATATATCAATCACCCTCTCTATATCTCTATCTATTCATCCTTATCTCTTTATCTCTCTACCTCTCTCTATCTCCTTGTCTCCCTTTCTATTTGTATCTTTGTCATTATCTCCCTCTCTCTCTATATTTTCTTCCCTATATTTATCTTTGTCTCCTTAAGTGTGTAATGGGTACATTGAAAATGTTTTCAAGGAGAATTATCATATCTTTAATCAAATGGCATGCTACCTTGAGAATAACTCCCCAAGGACACATGCCATCCTTGGATTGTTGACATGAAACAACCAATCAAAATTTAGTTTCTCTCTCTCATATTAATATTATGCTAATATATATTACTATTACATTAAATATATATTATATTAATTATATTTTGTATTATATAAAAATATACTTATTATTAATTATTAATTATAATAATTTTATACGTATTTAATAATTTTGTTAAATAATATAATATATAATTATAATAAGTTGAATAATTATATTATTTATTATGTAAAATATAGCTAATATATAATTAACTATATTGTAGAATATTAAAACCTTGCTAAATGGCGCCATAATGTTCAATTTAATTAATATACTCTAAAACCTAACAAAACCAAGTTGTAGCTTGTCAAATTGGAGAAGTGAATGGTCAATACCAATGCCAAGGAAGAGTTTGAAGTAGTGAAAACAAGGTCAATGCCAGTGTCGAGGAAGAGTTTGGAGTTAAAACAAGGTCAATACCAGCACCGACGAAGAGTTTGGAGGAGTGAAAATAAGGTCAATATCAATGGCGAGGAAGAGTTTGGAGGAGTGAAAACAAGGTCAATACCAGCGCTGAGGATGAGGTTGAGGGCACTCAGGGAAAATCAACGACCAAGGGACAATGAGTATTGTAAGTTTGGCACCCCCATTCTCTTTAACCTACATTTTTCATGCCTAGTTTCCAAAGATATTCTCGTACATTGGAACCTGCATTCTCGTAAAATGGTATAAGATAAGACACAAAAAATAAAATAGCTTATTCTTTCACATTTTTATCGACCAGCCTCAGATCTTGGCAAAACTCCCATAATCTATCCACATATTGGTTAAGGTCTAGGATTTCATCACACATAGCCTTCATCACATGAGTCTGAAGCAATTGTAGACTTAACCCAAGTATATTCTAGGCTAAGCTAGATCTAATGAATGAAAATAGAGGAATACAATTCTTATTTAATACCTCCACCACAAACATATGCAAGGAAAGGTCTCCCCCCTTCTTGGTAGTGATAACCTCCTCCACACACAACCCTTAAAAATTATGAATAGAGGAATATAATCTTTGAAGAAATCAAAGTTGATTCTCTCCTACCTAGTGCCATTATTCATTTTATCCTTGCAAACATTTATAGTGATTACTAGAGGCACATAGACTAATTCTTCATAATAGAAGAATTTGATCATACTTTTCCAATGATGGAATTATGGGAAAACCTTAGGTTAAATGAATAATTCCTAGCTAAGTTCTTTAAATCATGTCCAAGCATAAAAGAGAAGATCGTTGCTATGTGTACTTGGATACCATGGAGAAAGGCTCTTTGGGATCTTTCATCAATCAAGGTATTGTTAAATTTTAATGCCTAAAAGTGAGAATGAAGAATCTTTCCTAGGATGGTGGCCATCCCATTATAGCTCTTAGAGTTGTTAGAGATTTTTTTTTTTCGAAGTAGAGATATTTTAAGTTATCAAATCCTACCATCAAACATAATCAAAATGTTGTTGTTTCAAATGACTATGAGCACTAACTTTCACTATTTGAAGATGTTGAAACCTTGTCATAGAGAACTAGAATATTGATGAAACCACTCATCCTACCTTAAAACATACCAAAAGTCTCCTAGCAATTAGACATAGGAAGATTTAAGATGACTTAAAAAAAAATTATTGCGAAAGCATAAACTTATGATGACTTAACCAGGCCTATTACACACTCCCTCCCTATTAACCAATTAGCCATGTGGAAATTAAATGTAAATTTGCTACTATTTTTAGTCATGTAGGTGTCCAATAAATGACTTGGTGGTGTTTCCCTTCAAGTTTATTTACTTGAATGAAGAGAAAAATTCCTTTGATTACAATTAGAGAATACATTTGAGGCCTTGGTTGTGTAACTGGTGGACCATAGCCACATTCAACACTTGTTACAAATTTTGGGAGTTAAAATGTTAAGTAGATTTGATTTGTGATGGACACATTTGGACAGTAGCAACAATAAATTTCAATCTATCAAGACTTCATTACCTTATAACTTGTGAAATTCTAGCAATGAAATGATAGATTAATCATAATGTCACCTTGGGCTCACATCACCATGAAAGAACTTCATCCAACATCCTTATGAGTGCAAGAACCATCAAATAGGTATTTGTCAGATCTATCTTCCTCGAGCATGGGAAATTCAGGAAGAGAAGAGGAAAGCGAGACATGTAGTAGGTCTAAAAGAGGGAGATCAACTAGAGGTCAAAATATTAGAAGAAAATTCTAAAAATGCATGGAATTTTTTTTACTAAAGGGGGGTCATGTTCTTATGATGATGAGAGCATAGGTGACGTTGAGGTACCCTTGAGGTACAAACATCTACAAAAACAATGGGTACCCAAGGAACTTCCTCCAATAAACATTGATCTTTGTGTCAATGAGAGGATAAATCGCATAACACCATTGTCATTACATGGTTTAGGCCTATATTGCATGGACAACATAAAGTTCTATTACAACAAAGTTACTGAATTAACGGAGTATGTCAGACCCTATTACAATTACAAATATTGGATGCAGTTGGTTCAAGATACACAAAGTATGCGTAGGTATGCACTGCCAGCAAATTATATACAGCTAAAAGATAAGGATCAAAATAAAGGAGTGGCTATGTACATTGATCAAAGGCAAAAAGCATCAGGGAATATTGTAGGGTTTATAAACAGTACACAACCTGGGTCAACAAATAAGCAACCCAATTGCATATTTGAGGCGCACGAGGGAAACCGTGTATTTGTATGTGCGATAAAATCAATAACTACAGGGGAAGAGTTGCTAATCGATTACATTTGAATCACTTAGTTATAAACACAGTTACTATGGGGGTGGTATGTACTATGTACCATTTTACCCAACCTCCAATTAATGACTCCAATATACCATTTTATTCTTATGTTTTTTTTGTAAGTCTATTGGTTTCATTTCGGTAATATTTTTTTATATTTAATTTTTGTCACAGCAGGACATTGATCATATAGGGAAGTCTCTAGCCTAGAGCATAGATCATGATGTATCTTCAAGCACTTCTACCCGACAAGTTTACCTCATTGTAATTGTACAAATTAGATACGAGAATTTTTTTTATTATTATGTTTTTTTTATAAGTTTATTGGGTTAATTTCGATAATGTTTTTAATATTCTTGTTGCAGTCAACTGATCAAGGAAAGGAACCAGCAGTAGACGAGAGCATCCATAGGTAGGTGCAGTCAATATTATGTGATGATGACATTGCTTATTCAGCAAACCCTCTCGATATGATAAGGAAGACCCAAAAAAAATGCAGTGAAGAAATCCTTAAGTTGTTAGTCATAGTTCCTCAAACATATGAGATAAGAGAGAGGGTTAAAATATTGACTGAGAGAGCATAAAAATTGCAAGTTGTCATGAGGTCTTTAATTATAACATAAGTTCATTCATGGTTTTGTATTTTTTACTCTTTTATGTCATGAACTAAAATATGTGTTCTTTTTATAGAATTTTTTTCATCCTCATGATGCTCCTAGCCATGATCAGGTTACTGCAAGTGCTACTCAAGGAGTAGGGGTGGTACAAGTGTCCATCCTAATCTTCCTATGCATACATCACATCATCTAACCCCATCATTTGTGCCTATATTTTCATCTAAAATGTCGGCAACACATACCATGCAAGCATCCATTACTGCACCCTTTGGCAGTGAACACATGCCAGAACATGCATTAGGACATGTACCTGGGGATGTAGAGGCCACTAGTACTGGTGATGTTTTAGCAACATTTCATGTATCTTCCTATATTATTAGTATGGGAACATTTCCTATCACATTTGTGGTGACCAAGGATTTCATTCCCATAAAGAGAGAGAAGGTCCCAAGTACTCTCAATTTTTTTAATTATTTTTATATATAATCCAATTGAAATTTACTTACTATTCACTCTTTTTAGACTATTGATCCCATGATCATTTTTCAAGAAATGATGTTTTTTATAAATATCTATGTGATATTACATTGGAGTTCTTCGGGCCCACCATACACACATGGTGGAATGCCCAAAATTAAGATTTAAAAGATGGGCTCATTAACCGTTTAGTTGTATTGTTCGGTGATAAAACATTTAACCGAACCAAGGTCCTTAGGGAAGTTGGTACCTATCTAAAGTATGTGAAGGACCAATATAGGTCACATTTAGAGAAGAACAAAAAGTACAAGTGTCCCCCCATGATTCTAGAGCGAGAGTGGAAGGACCTGGCATCAAATGGAAAGGAGAATGTTGAAAATAAAAAAGGAAAGACACCACTGGGCCAAGGAAGGTATGTTATACTATCAACAATGTAATTATATACTAATTACTCTTTCTTTTTACATATTGTAACATATTTCAAACATTTCATAGGCTTCCCAACACATCGAAAGTAACAAAGGCAAGACTAGAAAAACATGGGCAGCACAAACTTGGCTCTAGTGGTTATATGAAATTAGTCACACAAATTGTAAGTATCAATAAATAAAATATTGCATCCAAATAATAAATTGCAAAAAATTTTGGTTTTATCACACCATAGAAGAAAAATTCATGATCTTATACAAAAATCTAGGGCTCTGAATTCAACAGAGTTCCCACAGAAGAGGACCTGAAGATTTCCTTCCAGTAAGGCTATGGAGTTGTGCCTAAACGCCTAAGAGTCTTGAATGGCAAAACAAAATATTCCACTACATCTGACACACAGGTATATAAACTCAATAAAGTTTATTTAAAATTGAATAATTGTGCAATCTATTCAATATCAATTTCCACCATAAAGTAATTGCATGCCTATTTGCTTTAAACATACAAGCAATAATAATACTGTACATGGCATTGGAATGTAGCCTTGTGTGGTTGGAACACAACCTACAAATGAAGGTCATGGTGTGCATCCCGGTACTGGATGTATTCATGTGCTATACAAAACACAATATGGATTAATACAATTAAACATCTTTAATTTCAATTGGTGTATTAATTAATGTAACCTTTTGTGTTTCAACTTTAGAGCATGTAGAGCATGATCATGCTAGAGAAGATCAAGAACATGATGTGGACCCATTAGTTAAAGAGGACCACTCTAATTTTCTTTTTAGACATATTTAATTTCAATTGGTATACTAATTAATGCAACCTTTCGTGTTTCAAATTTACAGCATGTAGAGTGTGATCAATGTGTTGAGCATGATCAAGCTAGAGAAGATCAAGAACATGATGTGGCACCATTAGGTAAAGAGGACCACTCTAATGTTCTTTTAAACATATTTAATTTCAATTGGTGTATTAATTAATGTAACCTTTCATGTTTCAACTATAGATCAGGATTTAGAGGGTGTTCAACATGTTCAGCATGAGTCTATAAGAGAAATTTAGGAATATGATGTGGACTCATCAGGTAAAGAGAACAACTCTAATGTTCTTTTAATTAATGAAATACTTGTAACAATAATAATAAAACATAACAATTTAACATTTCTTTGTTATTGCAGCAAACCCCCCTTGTAGCGGCATCCACGTTGTGAGCACACGACTAGGCGTGCATTAATATCATGAGCAGAGGGAAGAACAACTAAAGGGGGGACAAATGATTTAGAAAATGATACTCCACTTTATATTTTTTTAGCTTTAAAAAAAGAAAAAAAAAAGTGATTGTAGTCATATCATGACAACTATATTTTTCATAATATGTAAAAACTAAAAGAATGAATGTTATATGTTAATGAATGAATGTGAATATGTTAATGAATGAATGTTATATGTTTATTAATGAATGTTATATGTTATTAATGGATGAATGAATGATTAATGTTATATGATTGGGTATGGGGAATTGAGAGTGATGTGAGGGGGGGGCAAATGAGGTTCCATCGTCACTTGGTTGGCCCTGTTAAGTAGAGAATATTAAACTATTCTCAAAACAAAGGGAAGATTGGTAAGGTAATGCACTTTTCAATATAAGAAATGAATCGTTTCAAGCATCAAACCAATATGAAAAGATGAAAGAAAGTGCTAACTTTTCACTATGGTGGCAGAAAAATGATTCTTTATACCCTGAATCCATGCTCTGCATCATAATTTGAAGTTGATTCCATTCCAATGTTCTGAGTTTAGTTTGTTTGTATGGCTTTGTATGAATACCAAATTGTGTTGTGTGTGGATTTAGTTTCAAAGCTCTATTTCTTCTGTTTTTAGTGGTGACATAACTCTAAAATTTGACTTTTGTGCATAACAGGTTAGTGGAAAAATTGATAGCTCTGAAGGGTTTAGAGGCTTGATTTAGATAGATACATAGATATTTGGATCTTGTTGTTGATGGGAGGCTTCCACTTAACCATGAAATTTTGTACCATCTATAGGTATGTAAAAATTTCTCTACTTACACTCATTCTTGATCATAAATGTTCTAAATGATATTAATGCTTCAAGCTTAAGATTCGTTTCATTGTTATAATGATCAAAATGTTATACTTTACTATACATTCAAGCATTATCTTTCCCCCTACCCTTTGCTCTCCCCCCCTCCTTTTAAGAATTTTCTTTGTCATAAAAGATTCACATTTCTGTCTCATTTACACAAATTTATCTGAAGCTCTAGGAGTGAATAAAGATATGTAAAAGATGATGGATTATGTCTAAACAACAACTTTCCATGTTATAGCTAATTAAATTTTTAATATTTGAATATTTTAGAGATAAATAATGCTTGTATATGCATGTGTAGCAATAAGGGATCCTATGTGAAGATTGAAATTTAAAACATCACTTTGGTATTTTTCCTTAGGCAGTGAAATGGTATTTTGAGTAATACAAACCTACACACACATTGATATTTTTCAGCATTGCATTGAGGAAATTGTTTTCTCTTATACCTACCCTCGGCTAGACATGGAAGGATATAATATTGGTTTCTGGGTTTTTTCTATAAGTAGTTAATTTCACAGAGGAAGACTAAAATATTCTTAATGTCCCATCAGGTGTAAAAGCATATGAATCACTTGATGAAGGAACCATTTTGTATTCATCCAAAAACTGGTTTGTTCTTTTTTATGTTTCTTTCATGTACTTTTTTAGGGCTCTAGAGATGTAGCTCAGCTCTTTCCTTTGCACTTTTCATCTATTTTGATGATTACAATAGTTTGTCCTCATAATTTTTTATGTAGATATGTTTGTAACCTTATTTTCTACCAATCAATTTGCAAACCAGTCACATATTAAGGACCATTTCACTAACTTGTAGTCATCCATTACTTCATATGTTGCAGGTTGTGTTTGTGTGCCAATAAATCCTAATGATTGCAAGAATTTTAATCCTACAAGTGTACCCACTCTTTCTCAAGTAAAAGTTTTACCTTATTCTATAGTACTTTAAATGGTTAATTGAAGGTGCTTCTTTAGATCTGAGATAGTTGAACCTTGGATTAAAATATGGTATTAGATGGATAAAACTAAGGTCCATTGAACACAAATTATGAACATAATTTACTGGACTATGAATAGTGTTACAATTATAATTATTTCTCCTTTACCTACCTCTCCATTAATGAAAAAGATAGTAGATATTGGAAGTTCATTACATGTCTCATGTATGTGTTAGTATTTTAATTTTTTTAAGTTGTTCAAGAGCTTGATTATGTTAAGAATATGTTCTACAAGCTTTGTTTTCTTGACACTACTCAACATTTTCCCTACACATTTTCTCTTCAATCCAGATGTTTCTTAACTCCTTCCCTTGTTAGCCCTTGGTTGTTCTCAAGTGTAATTTTTTTCTATGTATCTTGCAATCTGTATGTATGATCAGTCATCTCTTTTGAAGCATGGCTAAACTTTCATGGAATTGTTGTTATGATTAAACAATTTCCATTGTGAGAATAATCATTTAATTTGTATGGAAGAAAGTATTTTTCATATTATTTGACTTGGTATTGTAAACTTGTCTTTGCAAGATTCTCTAGGGGGGAACAAAATAATTGTGATAATAGGTAGAGTTGCACAACACCATAAATCATTTGGAATTATCAATATATTGCTTATAGAATACTTTATGAGAGTAAAATGGAATGTGCAATGACAATTGGTCTCAAATTCAAATCTAAATATAAGTACATTACACAAGAAGATGGTATCTATTTTATGATTTAAAGAACCCCAAAATAAGAAAATTAATAGATTCCATTTTTTTACTTTCTCTTAGACACTTGTTAAATCAGCAAGACCCTCAAAATGTCTTGTTGATAACCAGCAATGTTCAAAACTCCTGAAGAGGTCAGATCAGTGTGACATTGGATTTGTCTTGCTGACAGAAGTCATCGACAAGACATGGACTATCAGAGTGCATTTTCTATCCTATGTTGATGATTGATCTCTCATCAATGGGTTGGCTTCAGTGGTCATCGCCAAGAGTCTTCACGATGACATGGTGTAGGTCTATTTAAAACTCATGAAGAGGTTAGATCGGTGTGACATTGGATTTGTCTTGCCGATGGAAGTCATCGACAAGACATGGAATATCAGAGTGAGTTTTCTATCCTATGTCGATGATTGATCTTTCACCCATGGGTTGTCTTTGGTGGTCATTACCAAGAGTCTCCATGATGGTACATTTCAACGAATATTTTGAAAAAAAAAATCATTGTTTCATTGCAATTTCGATGAAGGCAACCGGCGAATCACCAAAAAGGTCTAATGAAGTTACTATAGCTATGACAAAGGCTTTGTCATAACTACTTTTCCATTTCATCGAAATGGTGATAAACTTCTGGTGTTGTTTCGATGCTTTGGAAGAGGCATTGCAATTGCGATTTGGTTATAATTCATTGGTGGATACACAAAGTTGTCGTCGATATTCTGACAAACAATAGAGCCATTTTATGATGTCAACGACCGAAGAATTTGGGCCATTATTTTGATGTTTAATTCTTCATCAAAATTTTGAGGAAAATTTTTTGATGAAAATTATTTCGTTAGTTCGTCAGTAGTCCTACAAATGTTTGTTGAAAGACCGATAAATGTTTTTCAGAAAATAGAGTCAAATTCAGTAGTGGATGGACGAATGATGAACGGTGGATGACGACGGAGGGAGGGTGTCCCACAAGGAAAGTTCCCACAAATGACAACAGAGGGATGGTGGGCCATAAGGGAAGTTCCCATGGACGACAACAGAGGGATGGTGACCCACAAGGAAAGTTCTAAAATGGTGACAGAGGGATGGTGGCCCACAAGGAAAGTTCCCAAATGACCACGGAGGGACAGTGGCCCACAAGGAAAGTTCCCAAATGGCCATGAAGGGATAGCGGCCTACAAGGAATGTTCCCAAATGGCCACAGAGGGACAGTGGTCCACAAAGAAATTTTTTCAATGTCCAAACACATAGAAAATTTGATGCAAACCTATTTAAGCATGTGAAGACATTCATTTGATGGTTCCTAGATGATGAAAACTTGAATTTTTGTACCCATTCCAGAAATGTAGAGATTTGGAAGGGGGAAGCTAGAGGTTCATCACCCTTTTAAAACCAACAATGAGCACACGACAACCCACACACAATAGCCTATAAAAAAATTTATAAAACGACCACGGAGGGATGGCGATCCACAAGGAAAGTTCACAAACAGCCACAGAGGGATAGCGACCCACAAGGAAAGTTCCTAAATGGCCATAGAGGGATGATGACCCACAAGGAAAGTTCCAAAATGGCCATGGAGGTACGATAGCCTGCAAGGAAAGTTCCCAAATGACCACAGAGGTATGGCGGCCTACAAGGAAAGTTCCCAAATGGCCACAGAGGGATGGCAACCCACAAGGAAATTTATGCAATTTCTAAAGAGATGGAAAATTTGATGCAAACCCCTTTAAGGATGTGAGGAAATTCATTTGATGGTCCCTACATGATGAAATCTTTAAGTTTGCACCCATTCTAGAAATGCAGAGATTTGGAAGGGGGAAGCTGGAGGGTTGCCACCCTTTTGAAAATGATGATGAGCACACGGTGACCCACACACGATGGCGTGCAAGGAAAGTTTTGAAATGACCATAGAGGGAAGACAACCTACAAGGAAAGTTACCAAATGGGCATAAAGGGACGACAACCCACAATGAAATTTTTGCAACTTCCTAAAACTTAACAAAACCTTGGCAATTCACTTAGGCATCATGAAAACATCCCAAATCCATAGGAAACCTCTCCCAAAAGTCAAAAAATGATGGAAAATGCAAAGCATGTGAGAAGGGACCAAGTCAGCAGGAGCAAGGCAAAAACCAGAAAAGGAAGGGGGGACTTTGTTTCTCCCTCAAATTTGAATGCCCCAGGTAAAATGAAGGGCATGGAGCAACATTTATAGGCCAATTTCCATTAATGGTATGCATTGATTTCCTAGTATGGTGAACCCGAGTTAGGTAAGATGTGGAAACCCACACTCGTTTGGATGCTTGGTCAAGGCTCAAATAGAGAAACTAACTACAAATCCCACCATGCAAGAAAAATTTGGTTGCCATTCATTTGATGGTCCCTACATGATGAAAACTTGAATTTTGCACCCATTCCAAAAATATGAAGATTTGGAAGGAGGAAGCCGAAGGGTCGCTGCCCTTTTGAAAATGAAAATGAGCACATAACAACCCACACACAATGACCTACAAGGAAAGTTATGAAACAACCATAGAGGGATGACACCCCACAAGGAAAGTTCCCAAATGGCCACAGAGGGATGGTGGCCCACAATGAAATTTCTGCAACTTCCTAAAACTTAACAAAACCTTGGCAGTTCACTTAGGCATCATGAAAACATCCCAAATCCATAGGCAACCTCTCCCCAAAGTTAAAAAATGATGGAAAACGTGAACCATGTGAGAATGGACCAAGTCAGCAAGAGCATGGCAAAAACCAGAAAAGGAAGGGGGACTTTGTTTCTCCCTCAGATTTGAATGCCTCATGTAAAATGAATGGAATGGAGTAACATTTATACACCAATTTCCATTAATGGCATGCATTGATTTCTTGGGATGCTTAAATCGGGTTAGGTGAGATGTAGAAACACACACTTGTTTGGATGCTTGGTCAAGGTTCAGAAAAAGAAAGTAAGTGCAGATCCCACCATGCAGGAAAAATTTGGGTGTTAGCCATTGCAAAAGTGGAAAAATAGAAGTGGCAACCTACATGAGGTGACCAGTAGTTGTGGGTTTGTGATGCTTGGAGGACATTGGGGCAATGGATGAAGGGAAACTCGCAATGGAATTTTCATGAAAGCAAAAGACCTAGCATACAAATTAGGTAGGTGAATCTACTCAAGGGTAAATTTGATCATTTGAAGGCACATGACCAATTTAGGCTTGGAAATAGGGGTTTGTAAAGTAAGACGGGAGCGAAAATGACCCATCAAGAGTGAAAAGAGGGAGTCCCTACCTTTAGTGGGGTGTGTGTGTAAAACATGCACAATAGAAGTGTTCAAAGGCATAACAAGCACTTTTGGCTATTTTCTTTCTATTGAAAAAATGACAACCTCTAGGAAGAGGTTGGTTTATGCAATATTTTGTGTAAATGTGGAGCAATCAGCTAATTTTTTGACTATGATAAAAATTAACTCTAAATTGTGGTGTGGGAGCAAGTGGTTGAATTCAAATTGAATCCCTTTGCTTGATTCCATTGTAAAAAAGGTTTCCATTCGGCCAAAAAGTGTTCTCTCAAGGTGTTGAAACAGTTTACAAAGAAGTGGAGAGAAAAGGAGAAAAACCTGAAACAGGATGTAGAGCCTATGAAGAAAGAGGTTTTGGACATGTCTAATAATGTGGAGGTTGTTGAAGAGGACCTAGATTTGGAGGACAAGGCTGATGTATTGGAAGGCCATGATTTTGGAAGAAGTGAATAAGGTGGTTGGGCAAGGTGAAGAGGATAAGTCTTCCCTTGTTAGTGATTTGGTGGAATCTTTGGAAGCAAATCAGTTGGAGGTTGTTAAGGATGATAAGGTCTTTGGGTGTGTTGAGGCTAGATCTCCACCCTCAGGGGTGACTCAAGTGCATGAGGATGTGTCAAAGGTTGATGGTTTGGAAGTGATAGCTGAAACTAATGATTTTGGGGAATAGGAGGACCTAGACAATCCTCCTTACATTCAGGTTCATGGGCACAACAAGAAAAAACATTCTCCCTCTCTAGAAGTGGTGACTATGAACTGTCAAAGTTCTGACTATGGGTATGAACTACGTGGTAGAGGAAGGCCTCCTGATAATGTTTCCAGGGATAAGGAGAGTCAAATGGACATTGCTAATGGGATGCAAAGAACCCTACTAGATATGTGCTCCAAGAGCATGTCCAACAAGTTCTTATGAATATCATCTCCTAGAATATTGGGGGATTAAATCACCCTCTCAAGCATGATCTTATGGCTAATTTTGTAAGAGATCATTGCCCTGATATTTTGTTAATCCAAGAAACTAAAATGGCATTGGATAAATTGTCTAGGTTGAAGAATAAGCTCTTTAAGGACTATGGTATGCATTGTTCTGATGCAGTTGGGGAATCAAGAGGGATTGTTACTTTTTGGAATATTAGAGTGATCCAAGGAGCTGAAATTTTCAAAGACTGTAATCTTGTGGCTACTTCATTTACTCATTTGTGTGATAGATTCTCCTGGACTCTTTCAAATATATATGCTCTAAATTGTAAGAGTGCTAGAAAAAGATTATGGGAGAATTTTTCCTCCTTTACAATTTTGAACAATATTGAGAACTGGCTGGTTATGGGAGATTTCAATACTCCTTTGCATGATGTTGACAAGATGGGTGGTTCGTAGTTGGTGCACGAGATTAGATTTGATCTAATGATTCTACTCTTCCTGATTTGGACCTGAAAGGGGTGTCTTTTACTTGGTTGAATAGGAGAGTGGATAATTCCTTGATCCAGGTTAAGCTTGATTATGCTCTCATTACCCTTGAGTGGTTGGTTCATTATTCTTGTTCTCTTTTTTCTCTTTCTATATTGGGTTTGGATCATTTCCCTTTGGCTCTATCAGTGGATTTTTTGAGGGGTAATAAAAAATTTCTGTTTAGATTTGAAAAAATATGTACTTGTCATCTTGACCTGGGGAATTTGATTAATGAATGGTGGAACATCCAGGTGGATGGTTTCACTATGTTTAGATTTGTTAAAAAGCTTGCCAATGTTAAGGAAAATGTTAGAAAGTGGAATCACACTTCCTTTGGTCATATCTTAATGGAAAAAGAGGGTTTGTCTAAGGATCTTTAGGATGTGCAACATTCAATCTAATTATCAAGGTATGATCAGGCTTTGATGTCGAAGGAAAATATCTTGTTATCCAAGTTGCACAACATTATGGAAAAGGAGGAGGAATTTTGGAAACAACGTTCGAGGATTGTGTGGCTTAAAAGTGGGGACAAGAATACCAAGTTTTTCCACCTCTCTACTCTTAAACATAGGGCTAATAATAGGTATGTGCAAGATGATCATGGAAAAAATAGGCACTTAAGTGGCAAAACATTCAAAAAAATCATAGTTAGGAAACTTGACGTAAATATTTGAATAAGTTATCTATATTATTTCAAAAATATGTAAGAATGGAATCTGTAGCAAATTGAATGTAGTTTATAAACTACTAGGTTTTTTTTTTTAAATCTATTTGGTGAAAATTTGAAGTTTCAATGTAGTAGTACTTAAATTTCAGTGAAAAAATAAGAAGTAGGTGTCTTTCTGACCACCCTAACCACAATAAAATGATAATTTTACTTTATAATATTTTAGATATAAGTAGAGGACTCATGTCTTGATGTGATGCATATTTTTTTGTATTTTTTTCCATGTAAATAATGAATTATGAACTTTTTATTACAACTTTTAAAAAATATAAAAACTTGTATGTCTGACAACCTTAACTTGGTCAAACTTCATGAAATTAATTTTTTCCCTTAATCCTATAGTATGTGAAGCATAGAGTGTGACACATGTTTTGGATTCAAAAAATGTGATAACGTTTGAAAGCTATAGATATTTTTCAATCAGCCTATCCATCAAAACTTTAGTCATAATTCAAAATAAAAATGAATAATAATTATTTATTTAATTGAAAGTAAAGCATAATTTATATTGGTTGAAAACTAAGAGTATCCTTTAAAAACCCTTTTCATTTCATTAATTTAGATAAGAAAAAATTTGTCAGCCACATACCCTACACAGACCCATCATATCACCACTTATTGGCCCATGATGATCCTACACATACCCTAATCATATTAATCAGATCAATTTCAATAATCAAGTGTTGGAAAAGGATCCTAATTTGATGCTTGTTGCTTCCTCTTACTTCTCTCAGTTGCTTTCAGTGGAGGATGAGCTTGATTTGACTTGTCAAGAGGATTTTTTAAGGGATATTCCTTAGATCTTGGATGCAGATATCAATAGGCAATTCGTTTGCATTCCCTCAGTAGATGAAATTCAATCTGTTGTTTTTTCTTTTGAAGGTAATGAGGCACCAAGCCTGGATAATTTCATGATGTTCTTCTTTTATTCATTTTGGGAAATTATTGATAAGGAAGATGTTGTGGCTACTAAGGAGTTTTTTCCATCTAGCTCTCTTCTGAAGGAATTGAACTCCTCTTTTATTGTTTTGGTCCCTAAGAAGCCTAGTGCTTCTTCTTTTGATGAATTCCATCCTATCAGCTTATGCAATTCGATTTATAAGATTTTCTCCAAGGTTTTGGCGGTTCGATTACAAATAATTTTTCCTCTTATCATTTCGCCTCAACAAAATGGGTTTGTGGATGGTAGGAAAATTTTGGATTCTATTCTCTCTATACATGAGAATATTCATTCTATTTCGGTCAATAAGAATGATGGTTTTATTTTGAAGCTTGAATTACTTAAAGCTTATGATAGACTTGACTGGGGGTTTCTTTCAAAGATTTCAACTGCTTTTGGCTTTGGGGAGAAAGGAGTAGCCTTCTTGCTTTAACTTATCTCTACTCTAAGATTATCTATTCTCATTAATGGGTTCCCTTCTCCTCTATTTGACTGCTCAAGGGGTTTGTGGGAGGGGGATCCTATTTCTCTATTTCTATTCATTATAATGATGGAATCCTTGGGTCGTCTCATTCAAAGATCTATTAATTTTTGGGTGATGTTTGGACTTTCCCCTTTGTCTAGTAACCTTATTTGCTCTCATCAGGACTTTATGGATGCCTCTCTCATGCTAGGGCAGCCATCCATAAAGGAGGTGAAGGTTTTTAAGTTGATCTTACATAGGTATGAAGCTACTTCGGGGAAAAAGGATAGCTTTCCTAAGAGTTTTCTCTTCTTTTCTAACACTTAGATACATAGACAAGAGAAAATTGCTAGAATCCTACAGTGCCAAATTGGGGAACTTCTTGCTTCTTATTTAGGCCTTCCCCTGTGCTCTAAAGTTTCTGATTCTTTTTCAAGGGGTGTGATTGATAAATTCAATTCTAAATTGGCTAGATGGAAGGGTGCTCTATTGAGCCAAGTAGGGAAAGTTCATCTTATTAAATCTACTTTTCAGAATCTTCTTGTCTATGCTATTAGTCTTATTCATATGCTTAGGAAGTTTGTGGATATTTTGGAAAATATTCAAAGAAATTTCCTTTGGTCTAGGATGGAGGACAAGAGAAGGATTCACTTGGTTGCTTGGGATGATGTTTGCAAACCAAAGAAGGATGGTGGGCTAGGGATACGTAAAATCAGAGCTTTTAATAACACCCTCCTTGGTAAGTAGTTGTGGAACCTTTTGCAGGCCAAGAGTGAATGGGAAAAAATCGGTTGGATAAAGTACTTATAGGGTGTTGATTGGATAAGGGGGTTCTTTTCTCAAGATTTTAATCCTATGTTTGGTTCTACTCTTTGGAACTATATTGTTAAGGATCGAAAGCTTGTGGCTAAGGGTCTCTATTGGAAATTGGGGAATGGTAGAAATATCTTGTTTTGGATGATAATTAGTTTGGCAAGAGGCCCATCAAAGATGAGGCTTGAGCCCAACCTTTCATGAATCTTTGTGTGTGACAATTTGGTAGATAGGTTACTGAGTATATTGAGGGAGATTGTTGGAAGAAGTTGCATGAGGTTGAACTTGGTTTGGAGATTTTGTTTAAGGCTATATCTCTTGTGCACATTCCCTCTTCCCCTTCTCTAGATAATTTTTTTTGGAAGCCTTCCTCTAATGGAAACTACTTAGTTACTTTGGATTTTCATTCTAATGATTCCTTTTTTGGCCCAAATCCTTTTTGGGCATCTGTATGGTCCTCTAGATTGATTCCTAAGGTTAATATTTTCTTCTAGATTTTCTGCTAGAATAAAATATTAACTCCGACAATTTGGTAGAAAAATGTTTTGTGATGCCTAACATGTGTTTTGTATGTGAAGAAGCTAAAAATGCTTATCATTTATTGATTGGTTGCAATTATGTTAGAATGGTTTGGTCCCATATGCTATCTCTTTGGAACTTAAGTTGGGTGTTTCCTAGATCTATAAATGAGTCGTGGTCTCCATGGATTGGCCCCTCACCCAATCCTTTTCTTCATATTTTGTGGTCTCTTTCCCTTCCGCACATTTCTTGGGGTGTCTAGCTTGAGTGAAATAATAGAATTTTCAAAAATATTACCCTCCCTGCTATATCTATGGCTTACAAAATATGTGCTTCTATCAAAGAATTTTTTTTGGATGAGATCACTTTTCAGAATGGGCCAAAGATTAATCTTAGCCCCTATGATATCTCTATTTCTCAAAAGTGGAGGTTGTCTTGTGATATTTCCATCTTGGTCACTAAGAGTAAAACTACTAGAGAAAATTTTGTTTGGAAAGCTCCTCTGAAAGGTTGGGTTAAGGTTAACTTTGATGGTGTTGCTAAAGGGAATTCAAGACCCGTAGGTTGTGGGGGAGTGATCAGAAACTCTAATGGTAGGCTCATTTTGGCTATGGTGCTCCCTTTGGGAACTAGATAAACCACTATGTGGAAGTGATTGTAGCCTATAATTGTCTTAAATTGGCTCAAACTAAAGACTATAGGAAATTGTGGCTTGAAAGGGACTCTCTAAATATCATAAATAATTTTTAAAAATATCATGCCTCCCTCTTAGACTCTTGAGTCTTTGATGAGGGATTCAATAGATATTTTGAAATCCTTTGATGAGTTTTATATATCACATATCTTAAGAGAAGGTAATGGGTTACTAGACATTTTCACTAACATTGGTGTTAAAGAATTTAGGGAGTGGAGTCTTAATGACCATTTTCCTATAGAGGCTATTGCTACTTTGAACCATGATTGTTGATTTTAAATTGATCAACTTCTCATTATGGTTGGTAGTGTGCATGCATTTCTTCATGTGGCTGATTGTGATCAGAAAGAATGGTGTACAAGATTTGAATCAAGAGATTAGTACGGGAGCTGGGTGTTGTAGGAAATGGAACTCTAAAGTCATTATTATCCCCTGCTCCATCTTTGGTCTCACACGGACTCTAGATGGTCTTTGTATTTTTTTTCAAAGTCTTCTTTGTCCTATGCTTGGAACTCTCAAGCTAGTTACTATTAATTGTGGCAAAATGGGTGGTGAAAGAAATCGTGTCAAACCCTCCTCATGTGAAGTTAGAAGAGGAAGAAGGTATGGAAAGTGATGGAAAAGGGAGGGTTAACACCCTATGTGGAGAAACTCCATGGTAATTGTCCTCAGGTTACAGATTTTTTTGTTAAAATATGGAATTACATAGTTATTAAGCTTTATGGGATGAAATTTGAGGTTAATGAAGAATTTATTGCTGGTATAACTGGTCTACCTATGGACAACATGAAAGTATTTAGGGATAAAAAAGAGGGGTAGGCTGGTACGAAAATATTTTTCAAAGATGATGAAGAGAAGGATTTGAGGACTACAAGGAGTGGAGGATATCTGAGAATTTCTATTAAGGCATTATGGGGAGATGTCGTGGAGGATATTATGTGCTACATTATGCTAGAAGGTTGTTTTTTTGCGATTAATGCATACCATTTTATCCCGCTTAATCACTTCTGACACAAGAAGAGGGTATTGTTACCATTCTATCTTTTGATGTCTCTTGATTTAGATATTAAGGACTACAAGAAGTATCCAAAAAATTATGTCTTGCATGTTGGGTTAATTTTGCTCATCTCTGATTATGCAAAAACTTTTGACGTTTCTAAACCTATGGTCACCCCGAAGGGTAAATAGTCCAAACCTATTGAGTATGAGATTGTATCTCAAGAGGAACCTACCAGCAAAGAAGTCAAGAAAGGGAAATTGATTTTAGAAAAAGAGTCTGAGTTGGAGGAGGATGTGGACTACGTTCTCAATTCCCTTGCTTCCCTAGAGGGGGGTCTACATTCCCTTACTATGGGAAAGAAGAAAAAAGGGGTTCCTTGTGCTAGTAAGGGTTATTTAACTTGTAGCAAAGAAGCTATTATTGTTGTGCCGAGTAGGGGTCCGAGGGTGAAGAATTAATTTTATGGGGAGGCCTCCTCACCACCCCGGTTGCTAAGAAGAAGATGGCTTTGGGGGAAGGAAGTGGGGAGAAAAGGGTTTTGATGACTATAAGCCAAATACTAGAAAATTACTGTCCTCTCACTATTGCAGGTGGCTTCTTTGTTGATGATTCCCTTAATGTCAAGACGGTTATGCAAGTGAAATATAAGTCTTGGGAAGCAATTATTGATGTGGATATCCAAGATGTGGATTTGGAGAGGATCAAGAAGACAAAGGTGATGATAGATGAAATTGTGAGATCCATCAGCAAACTCAAGTCTCCAATTTTTATGGAAAAGGGTAAGGACTCCCCTACTAATCAAGATAGGGTTAGTTCCTTTGAGGAGGAAGATGCCTTGGGAAAAGGGCTTTTCAATATTGATACAGAATATTTTTCTGATGTGCTTGGGTTTGCTCGTGAGGGGTCCATTATCTTGTTTAAGCTTTCTAAATGGTTTTTTCATGGACTCAATAAAACTAATTTCAAAGTCAAGGGTGTGGTTAGTAAGGCTAAGGGGTCCTCTATCAAGAATCAAATAGATGAGTTGTTTGACTCATTAAATACTATGGCAGAAAATGTTGCGGAGGAAACTCTCAAAATCAAACAAAATCTTGAAGGTAGAATCCTTGTCCTCGAGGATCAAACGGTGAAAATCTGGGATACTGTCATGAGAGGAGGGGAGGTGCATAAATCTTTAGGTAAATTTGAGTCTAGTGCTATTACTTCCCCTATGGTTAGTGCTAAGAAGTGCAAGGATAGTGTCCTTGCTGAAGTGGTTGTTGTTGTTGGTAAGCTGATGGAGGAGGAAAGTGTTGTTAGGAAGGGTGGTGAGAAAGGTATTATTTTGATTTTGGAGGTAAATATGGGTGGTCCTGGAGCCAGGACTAGGAACAAAACTAAAGCTCAGGTTGGGGCTTTTGGGAAGGATATTTTTGATGTTTGTGATCATGCTCAGAAGGTTATGGCTAGTGACGTGGAGGTGACAAATATTCTGAAAAGTATGTAGTGTTGTTGTTGGGTAACTCTTTTTTGGTTCACTTTTTGTTGATGGGTCATTGTTGTTGGGATATTTTTTGGTTTAATGTTGTTATCTTTAATTTTAGTTGCTTTCTGATGTAAAGGGTTCCAGTCCCCTTCAAAACCCATTTTTACCTCTAATCAAAAACGTCGATATATATATATATATATATCATTTTCAAGGAATTAGTTTTTATATTACTTTGTTTAAAAAATTTATATTACATTTCTATTAATTTTAAAATTATAATATATTATACTTATTATTATTCAAAATATTTTTTTTATATATTATGCTTATTTTTATTATTATTATTATCTCCCTCTTTCTATTTCTCTCTACTTCTCTCCTCTCTCTATTACTCTCCCTCTGTCATGCCCATAATTTCACGCCAAAAAAACCCAACTATTTTATTTTTTTTTATATAAAGAAACTACTTAACACTCTAAGAACAGGTGATAACATAATTACCTCATTATTGAATTTTGATTATACCCTAATAATATTACCTCCATTTACCCCACCAATTATTCATTTATGACAATAACACTATCACATCAACAACCACTTATACAATGGCATTATTAATGGTGTTACCATTACTATTGTCTTATTTTGTGATTAAGACTCAAGTCTTAAAAGAGACCATATTGTTATTTCATTAAATATCCAATATTGGTAGTTTCATTGTCCAATCATTGCAAAGAGAACAAGTGATATCTTCCTTTAAAATGTGGTAATATTAGAATTTTACTCTAAACTTAACATTAGTAATATAATTGTCATTATAACAATAATATCAATAAATTCTCAATTATAACATAAAATAATATTATTTACCCAAACAAGTAATAATATTATTATCAACGTTTAACCCAACTTATTCAATAATATAGTTCCCTTATTCATTTTATTTAAAAAGGGCATATATATGTATATATATTTCATTTGTTTAATTTTTTTAATCGCCACAACATTTTTTTTTTTGAAGAGGAACCAAATATCAATATTTATGATACACATTGGTTTTGCCTAAATATTGAGGTACAACAACTTCTCTTTTAGGCCAACCTTAATATTAATGTAAATCATAACTACGTCAATATTTATTTAATGTTATTTATTTATATTGTTAATTAATATATCCTCATCTAATATTGACTCTTATTATCAATATTGACATTTCTTGACAATATTGATAATATTATAAATATCAATATAAATTTATTAGCTTTTATGTTAATTATAGATCAACATTAAATTCTATTGATATAGACAACTAACATTAATGTTAAATCCATAAAATTAATGTTAATATTTAATTCTATTACAATAAAATTAAATATAATATCATTATTAATTCTATTGATATTACAATTAAGTCTATAAATATTAATGCTATTATTAAATCTGTTAATATTAATATTATCAACATCGATAATCTTCCTTAGCAAAAATCTACATTCTATTCTCATGTGCAATGATTTTTTTGTTTTATTGATTTTTCTATTTGGGTGGACAGTATCACAAACATTCTATGTGCAATGATTTTTTTTTTTTATTTTTATTTATTTTTTCCTATTTGAGTGGATAGTATCACAAACATTCCATGTGCAACGCTTTTTTTGTTTTATTGATTTTTTCCTATTTGAGTGGACAGTATCACGAACATTCTATTTTCATTGTTTGATTACAATAATTTTTTGTTTTTGTTTTGTTCTTTTTTAATTCTAATAAATCTCACAATGATTTTATTTATTTATTTTATATAAATTATCTTGAAGAGATACATACTAATTATATTAATAGTAACATTCCAAAAGAATTTAATTTTCATGTAACTCTCAAAATAATAACTCGTTGATGATAATAATAAATTTCATATTGTTAATATCTTTTGACATCATACAGAAAGCAGGGTCCACTTTACGGTGACATAAACATCTAAATTTTGTGGAGCATTGATCTTGAATAAAATACAGAGAGAGTTGAGAAATACAGAGATTATTATATAACAGAAATATTGGTATTGGGAAATACAGAGATTATTATATAACAATAATATTGGTATTGAATATGTTTGTACCAGTGTCAGTCAATGTATTTCAGAGTAGAAGTTATGTTGATTTTCAAGTACACAAAACTTGATTTAAATGTTTTACTAATAATCATCAGGATTCAGACCATTTACGTTGAAGCTTTTGTATATGTAACCCTTTTAATGAAATAGTTGTACAATCTATGTATTAATTTGGGAGTGTGTGCAGACGAAATATGGTCAGAGTTATGGCAGATCTTCTGGGACAATTGAATCTTATCAAGAGACTTAAATGTAATCTTTATGAGCATTAAATGACTTCACGTAGAAAAAAAGAAGTCTTTCTTTTACCTGAGATGTCTTTAACACAACTATAGTCACAAGCGATGGACCGTTTCTTTGGGTAGAAGGAAGCTTATGATATTTTTCGTGTTTAGAGCAGCAATCGTGCTCTTCTAAGGTGTAAAGGTGCATGGATAGCCAATGTCTAATACAGGAGATTATACAGAAGAACGAAAATGGGAATTCAAGCAGCCAATTTTTACTCCAAACGCCTAAGACAATATGCATTTCATTTAATTATATTTCATGTCCGTCTCTATGGGAAGACATTTATTATAACCCTAATCAGTGCATTTGTTCTCTTATTTTTATTTTTATTTGGGTGTGGCGGCCGGCCTGATAAAGGGCGGCGTCCAGGTTTGGGGAAACATCTTCGTTAATGTTCAGCTTCACTACATGCATTACAGGTGTAAGGTTTAGAAGAGTTGATTTGCAGGCTAGATTTCATTTTTTTTTTTTTTTTTACTTCATTGTTTGGTAATGACTTCTATCGCCAGACTGAGTCATTTATCAACGATTCTGATGTGTATTTAACTGCTAAAACTTTTGTTTAAAATGGGAAAATGGCTTAGTGTAGGGGCCGATGGCAACACTTTGTTTTACATATTTATTTAACACTCTCTTTTGTTTTCTTGGTATTGATTTGTGTGTACAGGGCTTGCAGCCATTATACAGATCTGTCACATTCCTGTTGTTCAAAAGCATTCCATATATCCTTTGTTGTTAGCTCTGTTTTTGACTGGTACATAGGACCATAAATACCCCATTGCCAGAGACTGTGTTCTCTCCTTTATTCCTTAAATGTAAATCAGCATTTCATTTGAAAACTAGAGATATATATATATATATATATATATATATATATATATATATATATATATATATATATATATATATATATATATATATATATATATATATATATATATATATATATATATTTAAAGCCCTTGACTTAAATCTGTGCCACTGAATTAAGTAGCATACCTAAAAATTTACACAAGTTCACACTTTTTCGATTGTTACTATTATCAAATTTTTTTCTTTTTTTTAATAATCCATGGATCTACACAGGCGAAATCCTGACATTTCCCTACACATATATTTATTTGTTGTTTAGACATCATCATGTTTTGTTGGCCGACATTGGGGAAGGTCTTTGTGCACAACAACTGCTTAATATTTTATGATAGTTATCTTTTTATTTTTAAATTAAAATTTCCTTGTATAAAAATATGTAATCCTACTCCTTAGTGAATTCCTGAAAAATAGTGGGTAGCATTATATATATATATATATATATATATATTAATGGAAATTTCCTTTGCATACCCTCTTTAATAATTTCTTTGTTTTATTTTTATTTATCTTTTCCAATGTTACATGGTATGGTGAAAATTAATCTCCAATAGAACCTAAAGAATAATGTAGTGAATAAACAATTACTTTTCTATTTTATAACCAAGACCAGTCTATTATATAATAAAGCACTCATGTCACATACATTAAAGTCACCTTTATAATTAAAATATCCTAATAGTGCATATATATATATTTTCAATAACATTCTCAAAAATAAGAGCAACCTAAAGCATGCTTATAATAGTTCTCATCCATCCTCATTTTCATTACTTGTACCATTAAGAGCAAATACAATACTTTCTTTCAAGTGAATACAAGCACCTATCATGTTATAAGCAAAATACAACCTTTATTCTATTTTAACAATCTAGGGTTATTTTCAAGGTTTCATCAAAGGGATTAACACTTCTTCTTCTTTTTTTATTGGAAAAATCTAAAGCCTATGACTTTACACTTGCAATAACAAGAAAATTTTAGAAGTAAAATGGTTAACATGTCAATAAATGGAGTTTTTCCCTATTACATATTGCCTCCTACAACAAACCACTAATTTTAAATATTATCATAATATTAAGAAGAACCAATAATTTACATGCCAATTAATTGTGAGCTTTCCTTCCATATTCTTCTATGCATTCAAAAATATACTAACTTTTCATTTTATAATAATACTTTGAAATAAAATGAGTGTAGTGTCAAATAATACAAGCTTGCTCTCCACCCTACCATAATGGCATCATGGAGCCTCGTGGGCTCTAGCCATACCTCCGAGCAAGGAATTCTTTTAGCCCCACGATGATCAGTGGAGTCTTTTCTCATTTTTACAAAGGAATCAAAACTAACATAGCACAACTTACATGAATCTACATCCTCTACTTTATGTTTCCAAGCATGATCTATACAATAGGTAAATTCTTTACTACCAAGAAACAAGGGCAAATGGAAAAGAAAGAACTTATCTTTTCTTTTAGGGGAGGGACTGAAATCTTGTATCCATCTTTCCTCTCCAAATGAAGCCATTTTCATCAATATCTTGCCAAAGAGATGGACTCCTCTCTTTTTCTCATTCTTTCTACCATCTTTACTCAAGTTCTCCAAGAGGAGAAGTGGGCAATGCCCAAATCTTCCATCTTCTTCAGATATATAGGGATCCTCCAAACCTACACTCTTTCCCACAAGTGCTCACACATGTGTGAGTCTTGTACCTATTCCAAGAAATTTTGGGGAGTGGGAGGTTGAGAGTGACAAGTCACTCTTCCCAAGCCCCAACACTTTTTGAATTCGTCACATTCATGAATGTGGACTTTTGAGGGGTCATTTCACACTCCAAGGACAAGTTCACATGTCAAAAAGGTTCCAAACCCATAGGTATAGGTCCTAGGGGTCTATTCTTGTTCAAAAACCAAGGAAATTGACTCAATAATCTCTTTTCAAAACCTTCACAAGAATCCATACGAATTTTGATCCTAACCAACGGTTCCAACCCCAACCAAACTCACATCACATGTCCTACAAGTAGATTCTACTCAATCACCCAACCAATAATAAAACCTCAAACCCTTCCAAGTCAAATAGGGCTACACTTAGGACTTCCCAGAGATGTATTTGATCTGATTCCAACATTTATCTATCCTCCTATTTGCATATTTGATTCCTGCACATTACCAAAGTTACCATGATTAGATCATATATCTCTTCATAATATTAGCTAATCCGATTCACATAATTTTCACTCATGAACTATTTACTCATTAATACATCAAATGAACCTAATAGTTCAATTTTCATTATAATCACAGGAAATACACACTTACTCAAATACAAGAATATAGTCAATGAAATAGTCACTCCATCATTTTGTTTACCACCTTAGTAATTCATTTTAAACTCCTATAACATTAACGATGAACCATTTACCAAAATTTAATATGCCAAATAACCCATCTCTTTCAAGTTATATCCAACAATTCATATGTGCTTCTATCATAATTAAATCAAGGTTAATGCCCATAAATCCTAAAAAGAGTTTCATCATTCATTTAATCATAATCATCATCCAACTAATTGTTTGATTGAAATAAAATGGGGAATACGAAATGAGGTCTTACATTCACGATAGCATAAGCAAGAATATTATCAAATAATCACACTATTTGTTATCCATAATACATCTTACCATCTATTTAGGATCATATAAAACATACTAGGTCTTTACTAAACACATGCAAGGTGGGGCCTTACATCTCCCTCCCCTTAGCTTAGACTTCCTCCTGGAAGTCGTTAAGGTCTGAAAACATAATCTCAATATAAGAACAAACATAAATATATCAAACATACTAATTACTTTTACTTTCTCGATGGAAGAATCGAAACATTTAGCTATAAGTGCATATTAGAGGAAAATCTCTTCCATGAATTAAATATTTAAATACTTAGAACAAAATTTCTCATACTAGAACATTTATTTGATATATGATTAATTTAACATATGCTAACAACAATCCATGTAGCTCTAATTTATTAACAATGTAGTCGACTTCAATTAAATTATGCAAAACTATATCTAAATGAATTCATAACCTTTTATACACCTCCGAAATTTCTTTGCATCATAAACATCACCCATGATGTTAGAAAATATTTTTGTTTCATTGACCAATCATGTCTCAGAATTGTTAGCTTCACATTTTGTTAAAATATATGCTTAAGAGAACATTTTACCTCATAATTATGGAACTCATACCATGTCTCAAATAATATTAACTTTGCATCACACGTTACTATTTTTCTCACATAGCTCATAGGTATGCCACATCACATTTATTTGTAATTCCACATGTACACACAACAATAGCAAGGATGCTCTTCCCAATTGGGTGCGCCTACCCTCATATAAAGGGTGCTCTTCCCAATGGGTGCACCTGTCCTCATACAGTCACATAATTTACAACACAAGGCTCACATAATGGGGTTTACAAGGATGGATATTCTTGGATACCACTCGAGGCCCTTCTCTAAGGACTCCTCCATATAGATAAGGATAATCATAGAATGAGGGAAGAATGGATTAATGACTGTCCCATACCGGTCCCATTCACAACCCTTTTCAAAATAATTCCCCAACACATCTACTCCCCTATATGACCTGCCAGGGAACCCCCCAGGATATGGCAGTTTACTAATTCCACATTACACCACACATGCCAGCAAATTTACAACCAAGGAGAAAGCCTCAAACTGAATAACACAAGATCATAAACCAAAGTTTTCAATAAAACTCCCAAGAGGGAACTTATAAATTCAAGAGAAACAAAATAAAGATAAATTGTAGCTACTTTGCAACTTTCCAATCATAATTCAAAGGAAAAATTAAACAAGTACTTGAGGCAAATCGGACTATATAACAACTTCCAAATGGCTAAATAGCCTAAATACATAAATGTAAAATTACACATTGCTAGTGCATAATAAAATAAAACATCAATCAAGAATTACAAATAATTCATATTTCAACTATAAAATTTGCACATTACAAGCACCACGTGACTTGATAAGCCACCTAAGGGGAGGAGGGGAATGGTGGTTCTCTAACCACATCATAAGTATTATAGCATGCAATAACTGGTGGTCCTTGACCACATAAATATGAATAACGGGTGGTCCCCAACCACATTAATATACATCACTGGTGGTCCCTGACCACATAAACATGAAGCACTGGTGGTTCCTGACCACATGAATATGAGTAACTAGTGGTCCCTGACCACATAAGTATGAATCACTGGTAGTCCATGTTATTCCATCCTTTACCCATGGGTTATAAACATCAAGGAATAGGTTTGCACTATGAACCAACAAGTGTGGCTCTCATATGTGGGGGAGTAGGCCACAATCAATGTCCATGGGAGGATTACAATGTCTCATCATAGATCCTTTATCAGGATTAGGGATAACACCCTGAGCTCATAATTTCCCGATGGGTGAACATGTGCCTCTCAACCCCTATTTACACTAGTTGGCATCTCACTCCCATAAGGGGGGAACCATACACTAGGGGTACACATTTAACATACAAACAAGACTAACACAAAGGAATATATCGCATTGCATTTAATAAACACACGTCCACACATATCATGTTTACATCATTTCTTAACTAGCTAACTTACACAATGGACCATCACAAAGGGTACACATAGGGGATCGTACTAGACATCCACCACCCTTATCCCAAGTCGGATACCCTATATCTCATACTTGGGGCACAACACATTTACTGGTTTCACATCACATGACATAACACAATACACTCTATGAAATTTTTCATATAACATAGCAAAATCAATGTACTTAAATACACTCCATTTTCTTTAGGTGAAATTCACTTTTCTTCTCAATTTTGTAAATCTCTACTCACTTTGCATATGTAAAGGAAATCACTAGACGATGCACAACTATAGCCTAGGTAGTACTCCATTTTCTTAGGTTTAACAATACATGGTATATCATACTTTTATCTTACTAATCCATTGTCCAACATCACATATATGATCAATATTGGTTTTCTATATTTGAATCCATATTGTCCTTCCTCTTTCATTCAACTATGTTTGTTACATGTTCACTAACATATCCATATGGTAATTCCATTATATATATTTTGCAACATGATAAAGAATGTTTTCTACTCAATAAAGAAGTTAATCAATCATTTTCTTTTGAAACATTATAATACAAGAGAAGAAAGCACACTCAATTCATGAAACACATGATAAATCATAGAATAATAATTTTCACAACTCATTAATCTATCTATATTTTTAAACAAATATTGCATTTCACTACATAAGGTTGACTCATTTAATCACATGTTATAATAATAATTTTTTTTGTAATCACAATTATTTCTAACTTCTTAAGGTACAAAGACATACAATGAGTATCAATTCCCACCTCTAAGTTTTCTCCAATGTGTTTCTCTTTCACACACACACACACATATTTTCCTCAAGAGTACTAGTCATTGGTATCTAGAAATGCACAACATCAGTTGGGAGTTTTTCATGGAAATTTTGATGTCCTTGATGATACCATTTAGTTTCTCAATCATTCAATTCACTAAATTTTTTTTACATAATTCCTCACCCAATTTATAAATTCAAACAATTGATTCTTCAATTCTTGTGACATATACACAACCTTAAAGGTCAACACCTAATTGAATATGTTATTACTTCATATTAGACATGCAATCCTTTCTTATTTTGGCTCCAACAAGGTTTTATTTATTAGCTCATTTATAAGGAAAGTAGTAATAGCATGCATTCTAGATAAAGTTTTAACATCAAGTTCACATTTTGATATGGTCTCATCACAAAGGTATGTTTAATTTTCTAGAATTAAGTTATTTATACAATATCTAATTCAATTTTCACCATTCTTAACTTAGTTGCAACTTTCTATACATTCTCACCTATGACTTGAATCATGTTCTATCATTTGCTATTTTAGTCTATTGGTAAAACAACTCCAAGATTTATTAGTTGTATTTCTATTACATTCACTAAGTCTTTGTTTACTTGCAAAAGTTTTAGGATAACTTAAAGTTTACCCATTTAATTCAAGCTAAAATATGATTTTGACCACTTTTAAAAATTGGATTTACTATGCATTGCAAGGCTTTTATCCTTAGTTGATGCCATCATACATGATTTTTTTTTTATTTTTTTTACCAACCATAAAGTGAATTGTTTGTTGCTTCACGAGATTAACCCTTATACACTTATATGTAAATCAATACCTTTGGGTAGTAGAATAGGGCCTAGAAATTCCATGGTCAAGGTGTAACAGATTCTTAGTTCATGTGTGTATTAATACCAATTTGTAAACAAGTCATTAAATTTTTATTTTTATTTTTTTTTCAAACAACCTACACCCTAAAGGTTTAGTTTTAACCTTTGTTAAGAGTTTAAATCTAACTACATGATTGCTCAAATTCCTCATAATACACAGTTCAAGGGTTTTCTTTAATAATACACATTATGATGCCTTATAACACTATTTTTGCACTTTATAAAAAAACAAAAGACTATGTTTTAGAACTCAATTATACCTTTTTAAATGCTTAAGAAAATTTAATATCAAAAGGTTAGATTAACACCATAACCCTTGTTAATTAGACTAATATGTGGCTCAAGTCATTCACCTTATTTACTTAAATCAAGCCACCATGTTTAGTTTGAGTTTCTTCTAAAAGTTAAATGTTATTAATTAAATACTTGCTTGACAAATCTATAATAGTGAATTCTTGATAATTCAGTACTTTACAACCTTACTGGGTTAGATAACTACCACTAGGTAATTGTTTACTATACCATGTAAGTCCTCTAGACTTTTTCCTTAACAACATTTTATGTTAACAACATAGAGTGGTTTGCATATTTATTCACACACACAATACTTAAAGCCCAATTTATTCCCAGAGTTCCCTAGAGTTGCAACCTAGGGCTCTGATACCAAGTGTCATGCCCATAATTTCATGCCAAAAAAACCCAACTATTTTATTTTTTTTATATAAAGAAACTACTTAACACTCTAAGAACAGGTGATAACATAATTACCTCATTATTGAATTTTGATTATACCCTAATAATATTACCTTCATTTACCCCACCAATTATTCATTTATGAAAATAACACTATCACATCAACAACCACTTATACAATGGCATTATTAATGGTGTTACCATTACTATTGTCTTATTTTGTGATTAAAACTCAAGTCTTAAAAGAGACCATATTGTTATTTCATTAAATATCCAATATTGGTAGTTTCATTGTCCAATCATTGCAAAGAGAACAAGTGATATCTTCCTTTAAAATGTGGTAATATTAGAATTTTACTCTAAACTTAACATTAGTAATATAATTGTCATTATAACAATAATATCAATAAATTCTCAATTATAACATAAAATAATATTATTTACCCAACCAAGTAATAATATTATTATCAACGTTTAACCCAACTTATTCAATAATATAGTTCCCTTATTCATTTTATTTAAAAAGGGCATATATATATGTATATATATTTCATTTGTTTAATTTTTTTAATCGCCACAACATTTTTTTTTTTGAAGAGGAACCAATTATCAATATTTATGATACACATTGGTTTTGCCTAAATATTGAGGTACAACAACTTCTCTTTTAGGCCAACCTTAATATTAATGTAAATCATAACTACGTCAATATTTATTTAATGTTATTTATTTATATTGTTAATTAATATATCCTCATCTAATATTGATTCTTATTATCAATATTGTCATTTCTTGACAATATTGATAATATTATAAATATCAATATAAATTTATTAGCTTTTATGTTAATTATAGATCAACATTAAATTCTATTGATATAGACAACTAACATTAATGTTAAATCCATAAAATTAATGTTAATATTTAATTCTATTACAATAAAATTAAATATAATATCATTATTAATTCTATTGATATTACAATTAAGTCTATAAATATTAATGCTATTATTAAATCTGTTAATATTAATATTATCAACATCGATAATCTTCCTTAGCAAAAATCTACATTCTATTCTCATGTGCAATGATTTTTTTGTTTTATTGATTTTTCTATTTGGGTGGACAGTATCACAAACATTCTATGTGCAATGATTTTTTTTTTTTATTTTTATTTATTTTTTCCTATTTGAGTGGATAGTATCACAAACATTCCATGTGCAACGCTTTTTTTGTTTTATTGATTTTTTCCTATTTGAGTGGACAGTATCACGAACATTCTATTTTCATTGTTTGATTACAATAATTTTTTGTTTTTGTTTTGTTTTTTTTTTTAATTCTAATAAATCTCACAATGATTTTATTTATTTATTTTATATAAATTATCTTGAAGAGATACATACTAATTATATTAATAGTAACATTCCAAAAGAATTTAATTTTCATGTAACTCTCAAAATAATAACTCGTTGATGATAATAATAAATTTCATATTGTTAATATCTTTTGACATCATACAGAAAGCAGGGTCCACTTTACGGTGACATAAACATCTAAATTTTGTGGAGCATTGATCTTGAATAAAATACAGAGAGAGTTGAGAAATACAGAGATTATTATATAACAGAAATATTGGTATTGGGAAATACAGAGATTATTATATAACAATAATATTGGTATTGAATATGTCTGTACCAGTGTCAGTCAATGTATTTCAGAGTAGAAGTTATGTTGATTTTCAAGTACACAAAACTTGATTTAAATTTTTTACTAATAATCATCAGGATTCAGACCATTTACGTTGAAGCTTTTGTATATGTAACCCTTTTAATGAAATAGTTGTACAATCTATGTATTAATTTGGGAGTGTGTGCAGACGAAATATGGTCAGAGTTATGGCATATCTTCTGGGACAATTGAATCTTATCAAGAGACTTAAATGTAATCTTTATGAGCATTAAATGACTTCACGTAGAAAAAGCGAAGTCTTTCTTTTACCTGAGATGTCTTTAACACAACTATAGTCACAGGCGATGGACCGTGTCTTTGGGTAGAAGGAAGCTTATGATATTTTTCGTGTTTAGAGCAGCAATCGTGCTCTTCTAAGGTGTAAAGGTGCATGGATAGCCAATGTCTAATACAGGAGATTATACAGAAGAACGAAAATGGGAATTCAAGCAGCCAATTTTTACTCCAAACGCCTAAGACAATATGCATTTCATTTAATTATATTTCATGTCCACCTCTATGGGAAGACATTTATTATAACCCTAATCAGTGCATTTGTTCTCTTATTTTTATTTTTATTTGGGTGTGGCGGCCGGCCTGATAGAGGGCGGCGTCCAGGTTTGGGGAAACATCTTCGTTAATGTTCAGCTTCACTACATGCATTACAGGTGTAAGGTTTAGAAGAGTTGATTTGCAGGCTAGATTTCATTTTTTTTTTTTTTACTTCATTGTTTGGTAATGACTTCTATCGCCAGACTGAGTCATTTATCAACGATTCTGATGTGTATTTAACTGCTAAAACTTTTGTTTAAAATGGGAAAATGGCTTAGTGTAGGGGCCGATGGCAACACTTTGTTTTACATATTTATTTAACACTCTCTTTTGTTTTCTTGGTATTGATTTGTGTGTACAGGGCTTGCAGCCATTATACAGATCTGTCACATTCCTGTTGTTCAAAAGCATTCCATATATCCTTTGTTGTTAGCTCTGTTTTTGACTGGTACATAGGACCATAAATACCCCATTGCCAGAGACTGTGTTCTCTCCTTTATTCCTTAAATGTAAATCAGCATTTCATTTGAAAACTAGAGATATATATATATATATATATATATATATATATATATATATATATATATATATATATATATATATATATAGTATATATATATATATATATATATATATATATATATATATATATATAGCATATATATATATATTTAACCCTTGACTTAAATCTGTGCCACTGAATTAAGTAGCATACCTAAAAATTTACACAAGTTCACACTTTTTCGATTGTTACTGTTATCTCTTTTTTTTTTTCTTTTTTTTAATAATCCATGGATCTACACAGGCGAAATCCTGACATTTCCTTACACATATATATATTTGTTGTTTAGACATCATCATGTTTTGTTGGCTGACATTGGGGAAGGTCTTTGTGCACAACAACTGCTTAATATTTTATTATAGTTATCTTTTTATTTTTAAATTAAAATTTCCTTATATAAAAATATGTAATCCTACTCCTTAGTGAATTCCTGAAAAATAGTGGGTAGCATTATATATATATATATATATATATATATATTTGGAAATTTCCTTTGCATACCCTCTTTAATAATTTCTTTGTTTTATTTTTATTTATCTTTTCCAATGTTACATGGTATGGTGAAAATTAATCTCCAATAGAACCTAAAGAATAATGTAGTGAATAAACAATTACTTTTCTATTTTATAACCAAGACCAGTCTATTATATAATAAAGCACTCATGTCACATACATTAAAGTCACCTTTATAATTAAAATATCCTAATAGTGCATGTATATATATTTTCAATAACATTCTCAAAAATAAGAGCAACCTAAAGCATGCTTATAATAGTTCTCATCCATCCTCATTTTCATTACTTGTACCGTTAAGAGAAAATACAATACTTTCTTTCAAGTGAATACAAGCACCTATCATGTTATAAGCAAAATACAACCTTTATTCTATTTTAACAATCTATGGTTATTTTCAAGGTTTCATCAAAGGGATTAACACTTATTCTTCTTTTTTTATTGGAAAAATCTAAAGCCTATGACTTTACACTTGCAATAACAAGAAAATTTTAGAAGTAAAATGGTTAACATGTCAATAAATGGAGTTTTTCCCTATTACATATTGACTCCTACAACAAACCACTAATTTTAAATATTATCATAATATTAAGAAGAACCAATAATTTACATGCCAATTAATTGTGAGCTTTCCTTCCATATTCTTCTATGCATTCAAAAATATACTAACTTTTCATTTTATAATAATACTTTGAAATAAAATGAGTACAGTGTCAAATAATACAAGCTTGCTCTCCACCCTACCATAATGGCATCATGGAGCCTCGTGGGCTCTAGCCATACCCCCGAGCAAGGAATTATTTTAGCCCCACGATGATCAGTGGAGTCTTTTCTCATTTTTACAAAGGAATCAAAACTAACATAGCACAACTTACATGAATCTACATCCTCTACTTTATGTTTCCAAGCATGATCTATACAATAGGTAAATTCTTTACTACCAAGAAACAAGGGCAAATGGAAAAGAAAGAACTTATCTTTTCTTTTAGGGGAGGGACTGAAATCTTGTATCCATATTTCCTCCCCAAACGAAGCCATTTTCATCAATATCTTGCCAAAGAGATGGACTCCTCTCTTTTTCTCATTCTTTCTACCATCTTTACTCAAGTTCTCCAAGAGGAGAAGTGGGCAATGCCCAAATCTTCCATCTTCTTCAGATATATAGGGATCCTCCAAACCTACACTCTTTCCCACAAGTGCTCACACATGTGTGAGTCTTGTGCCTATTCCAAGAAATTTTGGGGAGTGGGAGGTTGAGAGTGACAAGTCACTCTTCCCAAGCCCCAACACTTTTTGAATTCGTCACATTCATGAATGTGGACTTTTGAGGGGTCATTTCACACTCCAAGGAAAAGTTCACATGTCAAAAAGGTTCCAAACCCATAGGTATAGGTCCTAGGGGTCTATTCTTGTTCAAAAACCAAGGAAATTGACTCAATAATCTCTTTTCAAAACCTACACAAGAATCCATACGAATTTTGATCCTAACCAAGGGTTCCAACCCCAACCAAACTCACATCACATGTCCTACAAGTAGATTCTACTCAATCACCCAACCAATAATAAAACCTCAAACCCTTCCAAGTCAAATAGGGCTACACTTAGGACTTCCCAGAGATGTATTTGATCTGATTCCAACATTTATCTATCATGCTATTTGCATATTTGATTCCTACACATTACCAAAGTTACCATGATTAGATCATATATCTCTTCATAATATTAGCTAATCCAATTCACATAATTTTCACTCATGAACTATTTACTCATTAATACATCAAATGAACCTAATAGTTCAATTTTCATTATAATCACAGGAAATACACACTTACTCAAATACAAGAATATAGTCAATGAAATAGTCACTCCATCATTTTTTTTACCACCTTAGTAATTCATTTTAAACTCCTATAACATTAACGATGAACCATTTACCAAAATTTAATATGCCAAATAACCCATCTCTTTCAAGTTATATCCAACAATTCATATGTGCTTCTATCATAATTAAATCAAGGTTAATGCCCATAAATCCTAAAAAGAGTTTCATCATTCATTTCATCATAATCATCATCCAACTAATTGTTTGATTGAAATAAAATGGGGAATACGAAACGAGGTCTTACATTCACGATAGCATAAGCAAGAATATTATCAAATAATCACACTATTTGTCATCCATAATACATCTTACCATCTATTTAGGATCATATAAAACATACTAGGTCTTTACTAAACACATGGAAGGTGGGGCCTTACACCCTCCTCTCCCTCCTCTCCCTCCCTCTCTATCTATTTTTAAATATATATCCCTCTCCATATCTCTCTCACTTATTTACACACACTCCTTTCTCTTTCCCTTCCTCTATGTCTATCTCTATCTCATTATCTTTCCACCTATCTATACCTCTTTATTACTTATCTCTTTCACCTTGTTTCTTCTCACCCTATATCTCTATCTCTGTAAATATCTCCCCCCCTCTCTATCTATACCTCATTGCATCTACTTCTATCTCTCTCTCACACACACTCTTCTCTCTATCTGTTTCTATCTATATCTCTCTACATCTATTTCTCTATCTCTATCCCTATACATATATATCATTTTCCTCTTTCCTCCTGTTGGATTCGATATCTTATTCATTTCATCTCTCCCTCCATCTCTTCTACTCTATATATTTATCTTTGTTTCTCACTCAATCTCCGTCTCACTCATCTCTCTATCTCTTTCTATCCATATCCTTCTCTACACATATCTCCCTATCTCTCTATCTATTTTCCTATCCCTCTCCATCTCTCTATCACCCTCTATTTACATCTCTCCCTCTCTCTCTCCCCCCTTCTTCTCTCTCGCTCTCTACATATATATCCCTCTTCCCCATATTCTCTCTCTCCATCCTCTACCTATCTCTCTACCTTTCTCTCCATCCCCCTCTCTATCTCTCCCCATCTCTCCCTCTCTTGCTCCCTCCCTATTCCCATATCTATATTTATATCTCTATCTCTATGTCTCTCTTCTCATTTATCTATCTCTTCCCCCCTCTCTTTCTCTATCTCCCCCTATTTCTATTTTCCTCTCCATCTCTATTCGTCTTTCTCTACTTCTCTCTATTTTCTCTCTCTTTATCTCTCTCCCTCTCCCCCTCTCTCTATATCTCCTTATATCTCTATCTTTATATCACTCTATCTCACCATATCCCTCTCTATTTCTCCCTCTTCCTCCTTATCTCCTTATCTCTTCCTCTCTATCACTCTCTATCTCTCCCCCGTTGTCTCCTTATCTCTCTCTATCTTTATATCTCCCTCTATCTCTCTCTATATCTCTATCTACTTTTCTTCCTCTTCCTCTCTCATTCTATATTCATCTCTACCTCTATCTATTTGACTCACTCTTCCTCTCTCACTCTATATTCATCTCTACCTCTATATTCCTCTCTCCCTGTCCATCTCTAGAAATTTATCCCTCTCTCTACCAATTTCATTATATATTATATTGAATAATATAATATATAATAATAATAATATAACTTATATATACTATTATGGATAATAATAAATATAGGGTATGTGCAGGATCATGATGGGCCAAAAAGTGACAATATGATGGGTATGTGGCTGACGACTATTTTTTTATCCAAAATTGACGAAACAAAAAGGGTTTCTAAAGGATATTCTCATCTTTCCACTAATATAAATTATGCTTTATTTTGAATTTAATAAGCAATTGTTATTCATTTTCTATTCAAATTATAACTAAACTCCTGATTGATAGGCTGATTGAAAAACATCTATAGCTTTCAAATGGTATCACATTTTTTGAATCCAAAACATACATCACATTCTATGCTTTGCATAATATAGGATTAAAAACATAAAATTTGAATTTCATGAAGTTTTGACCAAGCTAAGGTGGTCAACATACGAAGTTTTTTATATTTTTTTAAAAAAATTAATAAAAAAAATCATAATTAATTATTTACTTAAAAAAATTACCAAAAAATATGCATCACATCGGGGCATGAGTCCTCTACTTATATCTAAAATTTTATAAAAAATATTATCATTTTATTGTGGTTAGGTGGTCAAACAGACACTTCTTATTTTTTCCCGAAATTTAAGTACCACTCGCATTGAAATTTCAAATTTTCACCAAATAGATTTTTTTTTTAAACAAACCTAGTAGTTTAGAAACTACATTCAATTTTCTACAAATTCTATTATTACATATTTTTGAAATAATATAGATAACTTATTAAAAAATTTACGTCAAGTTTCCTAACTCTGATTTTCTTCTGAATTTTTTGCCACTTAAGGGCTTTTTTTCTCCATGATGATCCTACACATACCCTATAATTATATTATATATACAATATAATTGTATTATATAAAATATATATAATATTAATTATATTGTGTATTATATAAAAAGATATAATTAATAACTAATAATTATAATATTTATATATATTTAATAGTTTTATTAAAGAATATAATGTATAAGAATACTAAATAGTATAATGATATATTTATAATTAATTTTTTATTATATATAAAATATATACATTTTATATTAATTATGCTAACATATACTTAACTATGTAGGGTAAAGGATGTTGTACTATTAAAACCTAAATGTGCTCATTCTTAGGATCTTGGCTGTAATTTTAATTTTAATAAACAATCTAAAACCCTCACTGAAACCTTATTTTTAGCTTGTAGCTTGCCAAACTAAAGGAGTGAAAGTTCAATACCACTGAGAAAGAGTTTGAAGGAGTGGAAACTAGTAGCGGTCAGAAAGCAATAAATAGGTAAAAAAATAGTCGAAAAGTGGTGAAAAATGTTGAATGGCAATGGAAAAATTGTGACATTTGACCTTAATCTTAGAAAGACTTAACTGAAGTCATGTATCAAAAGGAAAACATCCAATAATTTTACCCAATTTTTCTCATTTAATTGACCAACTTTGCATTACTATAAACTTCAATTATTTTTTAAAATTAGTAATTTCTTTACAATGTTTGTGTAACCTTGGGATGTATATTTTGAATGATTATAGTGAAGATGATAGATACAATTTCAATTTAAATTATTATTTTATTTTTTAACATTTTAATGTCATATTTATACAATTATATTTTTATTGTTGTTTTTATCTAATAATTGATATGATTATTTTTAAACAATAATAATAATTTTTAATTCATATGTAATTAATTAGAGGAATGTATCATCATTAATGTTTTAAATGGTTATGATTATAGTGACTATTTCATGGTTATGGTTGTTTATTTCTAGTCATATTTCGTGTAAGTTTCTTTACAACCATATTCTTTATAGACTTTTTGTAGTCACATTATTTATGAGATTTTTGTAGTCACATTCTTTATGGGCTCCTTCACAACTTTATTTATTGCAAGACCCTTTACAACCAAATTTTTTATAGGTTCCTTCCAAGTCATATTTATCAATTTTGAGCAAACTCCTTCACAACCATAAATATCAATTTGTGCATTGTGTAGACTTCTCACCACATCTTTCTTTCTGCTTCTACTTTTTGTTTGTTGGCATTGTTAAGTAGTTTTTATTTCTATTTTAAATTTCATGAATTTTGTTTACTTGCAAGTAGCATTCATTATGAAGAGCATGTACATAGTTGTTGGCCATATCTATATCCTTTAAATGTGTCCTTGTCATTAATTTCATTATAATTGCTTGTTTACTTTGAGATGCATGATTTGTAATAGTGTCATGTGCAAGTTAGAGTGAGTATAAAATGTAAAGGTGAAAATGAATACCCCATTTTCATCTTCTACTATAGACTCACTTTAAGCTATTTATCTCATAAATAATTATTAGTAGACAAGTGACATTTGTCTACATAAAAAGATGATAGTTAACTTGAGCCTTGATTGAACTTAACCTCACACATCCCAACGGTTCAAACCTAATCTATAGATTTCTCATCCCCTAAATTGGATCAATTTGTAGTTAGAAATTTGAACTTAGTTTATACTCACATTTATACAATTGATCCTTAGGCTTTTAAATTTTAATTTATTAAAAGCTTGTGTAATACCCCTCTGTGTCGATTGTTTTGGACTTGTGTGTGTGTGTGTTTCATTGGTTACTGAGTTATTTGATTGTGTGGAAAATAAAATATGTTAGTAACCATGTTTAAATAATTAATTAAATCATAAGTGATTTGCAAGGTTATTTAAAATATGATTAGAAATTAAAGTAATAATCAATTAAATTAAATCAAATGATTTAGAACAAATGATCAATCAAATTAATTCGTTAAAAGTAAAAGTGATATTATTAGATAAATTGATTTAAATTGTTATGAACAAATAATCTTGAAAAGATAATTATTATCATAAGAAATTTAATGGATGCTTATTTAGAATCTTGCAAATGGTTGATTTTAATTATTTTAATGTGGAAGTAATTAATTAATAAAGTTTTGTGAAAATAATGAATTTATATTCAAATAAAAGTTCAATTTTGAGGATTTAAATTTATTTAATTTTTAATCAAATGCATGATAAAAGAAAAATGAAGTGTAATGCTTGAAAAGGGAACAAAAGGAATTAAAGGGATTAAATATTATTTGGATTTATTTCTTGAGTTGTGACTTTTGGTTTTCACTGGAGAATATGAAGAATAAATAAATAAAAAGCTCAATCTTCTGTGGATTCGATTGGATTTGAATTTTATTTTATTTTTTTAAAAGAAGTGACTTTTGGTATTCTCTGGAAGACGAAAAAGAAGAGACTTCTTGTGTGAGATTTTATTTAGAGGATTTTTGGGTTGCATTCTTTTTACAACAGATTTTGGAGAAATTTGGCAGTCAATTTTCTGTTATAGTATTGCATCCTTTTATTATTTTGGAGAATTCATTTGAGGAGTAAGATTTGAGTTGAGCGAGGACTTGGAGCTGTTGCTAGAAAGATCGGCAGCAAGGAATAAGCTTCTACAATTCTGCAAGCGAAGGATGCCAGGTTCTTTTCTTTTAATTATTTATCCTCTGTTAAAATATGGATTGTTCCCTGTGAATGAAATTTGTATCTAGGATGAAAATCAAAATAATGGTAGAAAGAAAATCTATTGGGGTTATGGTTTAATCAAAGAATATTTAGCCAGAAATTGGGAATTGTTATTTGTTAAATGGAATTTCTGTGGGGTTCTGGGTTTTGTTTGAAATCTGGAAATGAATAGTACTTCTGTTGTTTCGTTTTAAAAAAATAATAATAATAATACATGATTGTTTAATGAGCAATTTCTTTTCAATGAACTTCTAGAATGGTGATATTCTTGTTATGCATATATGTTATAAAATATTCCTCTTGTACAGAGTACAGTGTTTATTCTTCCCTGATGTTGAAATGTTCTGATTCCAATATATATATATATATATATATATATATATATATATATATATATGCACATATATATTTATACTTATATAAATATTGAATGAAAAATTAAATCATCGAACTTCGTTATTTTTCTGTCGGTCTTGTTCATAGCATTTTTTGTTTTGTTTGAGTATTATATAAGCAATGGTTGTGTGGTGGTTCGGCCTCGGCCGTACCCACCACACCGCCGGCGGGTACCGCATGACAGTCTGCGGACTGTCCACGGCAGTCCGTAGACTACCCACGGCCGGGCGTGTACCCCTGTGCAAGGTATGGGTTAAAATCTCCCCATTCAAATTTATATATATATTAAGTTTGTTAAACACGAATTTTGATTTTTTTATTCATTGTGCGATATTTACTTTTATAATTATATTTCATATATGTATTTCAAAATTTACTTTTATAAATATATATATATATATATGCATATATATATATATGTATGTATATGTATATATATATATAAATATATATATATGTATATATATATATATTTATATTTGTATATATATACTTATTATCTCATTCATTTAGATTACACTGTCTAAACTGTTGATGTAACCATTTAATTTTATCAGTAAATACTCTATTTTCTTTCTGGTTATAATAAAACAAAATCTGGTTATAGTAGAAATAATAAAGTAGAAAGAAATCTTTTGTTTATCATTATTACTGATTTGTTAAATTACAACTATAAGAGGATAAGTTAGTAAAAATAAAAAAAAATAAAAAAAATCAACTTACGTATATATGACAGCATTGATTTATTTAATTCTGGCTTTGAGTAAATATTTTAGAATAGAAAAGAATTAAAATATATAAATATGTGATGGTTTTAAAAAGAATTTATGTGTGTAAATTTATTTAGATAGATTTAAGATTTTAAGGTGGTAATTTCTAATATGTAATTTGAGCATTTAGAGTATTGTTATTATTGTTATTTTAAAAGTATAGACAATTGGCCTTATATGGTTTTCACAATTAATTTAAATATTGGAAGTATGTTAAGTGAGTATGATGAGAGGGGAAATTTAAATGTATGGGTATAGTTAGAGATTGATTAGGGTAATTTCGAACTGGATAGTTTATTGGTGGAATGGAATTTTAATCTTTTGAAAATTGACTTCCCTTATATTCATTTAATGATTGATTTGTAAGTATGCTTTATGGATAATACTTTTAGAATACTTGTGATGGTTATCATGAATTATTTTAGTATGGGTAAGTTGTAAAGTTTTAGTTCTGGTCGTTAATTGATTGGTTAATAAATATTGTTCTCAATTGAATTTTTGGTTGATGTTTATTATGCAAATGTTTGATGGAGTTGTGAGTGATTGAGTATTTAAGGTGTTCTTTAATTTGGTCCCTTGGATGCCTGGTTGCATGCTTTTACCTCTTTTATTGAAGGATTGTTTTTGGACATTTCCGTATTGGTATGAATGCCATGGGAGATTAATTTTGATTCAAGGAATCCTTTGTCATTTAAATTTTGTTGCAATGTAATTGGGAACTCGTGTTTTGGTTTATGAGTTGTGGATGGTTGATCTTCTTGAATTTCTGATTTATTTTTGTATCGAAGTTGATCATGTAGTCTGGATGGAGTTGTTGATCTTATTTCAATGTTTTCACTCATTATATTTGAATTGAAATTGATCTGGTGGCCTTGCAATTATTGTTGTCATTGCTATGTTGTTGTTTTTATGAAAGTGGTTTGCGTACCATCATAAGGGGGTTCTAGTGAGGAGAAAATGGAGGTCTCCCATGGAATGCCTAGTTGGTGGCTTTTGGTTTTATTAAGTGATTTTGTTTAAAGGATGATTTTCTTTTGCGTCCCCTATTTGAGGTGACACCATTGTTGATTTATGGATGGGCCTTGATGAATCTTTCCTTGTTATGGCTTTTTCTGATTTACTCTCTTATTTGAGGAAATTTTATCCTTGTGTTGGAATTATTGGAGAAATACTCATGTTGCTTCACTTTACCTTTGTTTATGGGTTTTCATTCTTTTGGCTTCCAGAGGCTTGAGATGATTGATAATTGATGTTCTTTCTCTTTATGGGCCCTTGATGTGGCAAGTGTTTTGGTTTCATGATTTTAAAAGGGTTGTACGGAATTTGCTGAGACTTGGAAATTGTATTTATAGCGAGATGGGTAATGCCTCGCATGCTTTTCAGTTGTGATATAATATTCTTGTGATGTTGTACAACCCTTGGTTTCTTGGTTTTTATGTTGTTGGGTCTCTAGGGAGAGTGGCTCCTTGTGGGGGCCGGCGCCCCGTTTAAGGGGAAGAGACCAGGATAACCCACGAGTGAGTTAGTAAATAAGTGAAACCTAATAATTAACTTAGGAGGGTTGGGTAGTAATATCATTATAAGATTAATAAAATGGATGCCTCATCTTCATTAGTGCTTTCGCAGACTAATGGAAGGCTGAGAAGGCCGTGGTTGGCAAGGTCGTGACCTCGTCCTCACGAGAGGTCTACGGCTCCGCATGAGTCACCCTATGGACCGGTGCCTCCAATTGGGAGGAAGAGCACAGGACAGCCATAGATGGGACCGGCGCCTCTAGTTGGGAGGAAGAGCACAGGACAGCCCATGTAGGACTATGCAATGACACTCTCCCCTAGTTTCCCATGTGTTTTACTTTATTGTGTTTCCTCTAGAAGTAGGTTGTGGGAGTTGTTTTAGATTGTTGTTTGAATTGATTTAAATTGATTTATGATTATTGTTTTAATACATTTTTAGTATGCTTTGTGGTCTTGTATGATCTCATTTATATTTGATTTACGATCTTGTATCTTATGATAGTGTGATATGATGTTATTGTGTTGTTTAATTGCAATTTGGAATTGTATTATGTTTAGTTGATTTGGAAGTGTTTCATGATCATCCTTTGGTTACTTGTTACTGGTCATTGCTTTGATTTATGTGATGAGATGTATGATTTTAAGTTATTTTAATGACTCTTGGTTGTTGTTGATTATGTCATTGTAATCCTTGAGTTTTGTGATACTTTTGTATGTTGTTGAGTCTTGTGGTTTCGTGTTTGGATGTTCTTGGTTGAGGACTCTTATTGTCAACTCCTAGCACGGGGGGTGGGTCTTCGGACTCACATGGTCGGGTGGAACATGCTAAGCACCCCATTGGGTCCCCAGTCGAGGATCGAGAGGTGCGGATTGGTGCGGTTGCAATGACTCCAGAGTTGTATCCATCTTGGAGCTAGTTTCCATTTGTTTATTTGTATTATGTTATCTTATGTATGGTTTCCATTTATGTTTGGAAACACTCTTGTATCATTGTACCTTTAGAACATTGTACTGTAATGTAATGTTAAACTCGGTGTGATTATTGGCCATGGCAGTTGTTATTCATTGGGTTGAGTTAATTATTTATATGTTGTATTTATATAGATGGTTTCTTATCAATGATTATCATGTATGTGTTATCTTGTTATGGATTATATCTTTGGATTTTATTCTTTATTGTTGTTGTGTGGATCTCAGTCTCGTAATGACTCTTCGTGTACCCCAAGGGATGTATGTGTTAGTGAATCTGCTTAAGTGGAATTCATGTCATGACTTAATGTGTAATACATGTATGTTATGTTTACTTAAAAAAATTGTGCTGTAATTATTATGTATTTGTCCTTTGGGATTCTCACGGCGGGGCGTTACAACATGGTATCAGAACCTAGGTTCATACACTGGGCACTATGTGTGCTCACTATGTAACCTTGCACTTAGACCCATGAGTCTTGAGTTTCAATTTTCTTTTGGCATTGTTGTGAATTTGAATTTCTTTCATTGGATGGTGTTGGGTCAATGGTGCAAGAAACTGATGGGAAAGGATAGGACCCTCGGTGTAGTGCGCAATGCACTGATATCCTTCCTGTCGGGGATGCTCTATGGACCCTTCAGTTTTGGTGTGATGTGTTTCTTGGTGATGTGTTTTAGGTGTTTGAATATGTGAAGTGTGTGTGAATTTGCGATTTTGTTGTCCTTGAGTGATGAATTATGTTTTCTTGAATCTGTGAAGGTGTAAAATTTTACCCCTTTTTATTGAAATTGATGTGAATTTTGGTGTTGAATAATGATTAAAGTGGAGTTCTTTGTGTGAAAATTATGAGTTTTAATGAAAATGTAAGGTTTTGTGGATAATTATTCTATAATTTTAGCAGAATCTAGTATCTTGAGGGTAAGATGTAACTTGAATTATTGGTACTAATGTGCAATGCTCTATGGTAGCTTTTGACTTACAGGAAGTGGGCTTCAGAAAGCATAATGACGAAGGTAATGTAATCGTAATATGCAGGTATAGATACTTATAATGTCAAGTAGTAATTCATTTGATATAGTAGATGAATTAGGTTTATGGTTAGTATCCTTATACGAATATTTCCTAACTAATTAGAAGAAAATTGCTTATGAGTTACTAGGATTGTTTTGATTACTAGGTGTGGTTTGGTGGGAGGGACAGTGTGGTATCACTCGCTTGTGAGTGCCCTACTATGCTGAGAGTTCCTCTCATGATGTATTTGTGATATATATGTATTGTGCACAACGTTTTCTTGCATGCAGGATTGCAGGAACTAAGCCTCGATTCCACCTGCATTGTCAGGACAGGACAAGCACCATAAACACCCAATGGGATTGATGTGGAAAACAGGAACTGACAAGAAAGTTTCCCCAACCTAGTTCGTCATCTGTCCTTGTGTTTACCAAATTGGTCTGGTTGCAACCCTGCCACCATTTTTGTTTTGGTATCTTTTCTTTATTTTTGGTTTGTTTAATTTTCATGGCTGACTTGATGTTTAATTGATGTTTTAATTTATGGTGTTGATGTGCTTATGATCATTGATATTTGTTGTGTTACCATTTTTATGATTGAGCTCGACTTCCAAGAGTAAGTCAATTTTTAAGGGGGGGAGGATGTAATACCCCTCTGTGTCGATTGTTTTGGACTTGTGTGTGTGTGTGTGTTTCATTGGTTACTGAGTTATTTGATTGTGTGGAAAATAAAATATGTTAGTAACCATGTTTAAATAATTAATTAAATCATAAGTGATTTGCAAGGTTATTTAAAATATGATTAGAAATTAAAGTAATAATCAATTAAATTAAATCAAATGATTTAGAATAAATGATCAATAATATTAATTCATTAAAAGTAAAACTGATATTATTAGATAAATTGATTTAAATTGTTATGAACAAATAATCTTGAAAAGATAATTATTATCATAAGAAATTTAATGGATGCTTATTTAGAATCTTGCAAATGGTTGATTTTAATTATTTTAATGTGGAAGTAATTAATTAATAAAGTTTTGTGAAAATAATGAATTTATATTCAAATAAAAGTTCAATTTTGAGGATTTAAATTTATTTAATTTTTAATCAAATGCATGATAAAAGAAAAATGAAGTGTAATGCTTGAAAAGGGAACAAAAGGAATTAAAGGGATTAAATATTATTTGGATTTATTTCTTGAGTTGTGACTTTTGGTTTTCACTGGAGAATATGAAGAATAAATAAATAAAAAGCTCAATCTTCTGTGGATTCGATTGGATTTGAATTTTATTTTATTTTTTTAAAAGAAGTGACTTTTGGTATTCTCTGGAAGACGAAAAAGAAGAGACTTCTTGTGTGAGATTTTATTTAGAGGATTTTTGGGTTGCATTCTTTTTACAACAGATTTTGGAGAAATTTGGCAGTCAATTTTCTGTTATAGTATTGCATCCTTTTATTATTTTGGAGAATTCATTTGAGGAGTAAGATTTGAGTTGAGCAGGACTTGGAGCTGTTGCTAGAAAGATCGGCAGCAAGGAATAAGCTTCTACAATTCTGCAAGCGAAGGATGCCAGGTTCTTTTCTTTTAATTATTTATCCTCTGTTAAAATATGGATTGTTCCCTGTGAATGAAATTTGTATCTAGGATGAAAATCAAAATAATGGTAGAAAGAAAATCTATTGGGGTTATGGTTTAATCAAAGAATATTTAGCCAGAAATTGGGAATTGTTATTTGTTAAATGGAATTTCTGTGGGGTTCTGGGTTTTGTTTGAAATCTGGAAATGAATAGTACTTCTGTTGTTTCGTTTTAAAAAAATAATAATAATAATACATGATTGTTTAATGAGCAATTTCTTTTCAATGAACTTCTAGAATGGTGATATTCTTGTTATGCATATATGTTATAAAATATTCCTCTTGTACAGAGTACAGTGTTTATTCTTCCCTGATGTTGAAATGTTCTGATTCCAATATATATATATATATATATATATATATATATATATATATATATGCACATATATATTTATACTTATATAAATATTGAATGAAAAATTAAATCATCGAACTTCGTTATTTTTCTGTCGGTCTTGTTCATAGCATTTTTTGTTTTGTTTGAGTATTATATAAGCAATGGTTGTGTGGTGGTTCGGCCTCGGCCGTACCCACCACACCGCCGGCGGGTACCGCATGACAGTCTGCGGACTGTCCACGGCAGTCCGTAGACTACCCACGGCCGGGCGTGTACCCCTGTGCAAGGTATGGGTTAAAATCTCCCCATTCAAATTTATATATATATTAAGTTTGTTAAACACGAATTTTGATTTTTTTATTCATTGTGCGATATTTACTTTTATAATTATATTTCATATATGTATTTCAAAATTTACTTTTATAAATATATATATATATATATGCATATATATATATATGTATGTATATGTATATATATATATAAATATATATATATGTATATATATATATATTTATATTTGTATATATATACTTATTATCTCATTCATTTAGATTACACTGTCTAAACTGTTGATGTAACCATTTAATTTTATCAGTAAATACTCTATTTTCTTTCTGGTTATAATAAAACAAAATCTGGTTATAGTAGAAATAATAAAGTAGAAAGAAATCTTTTGTTTATCATTATTACTGATTTGTTAAATTACAACTATAAGAGGATAAGTTAGTAAAAAATAAAAATAAAAATAAATCAACTTACGTATATATGACAAAATTGATTTATTTAATTCTGGCTTTGAGTAAATATTTTAGAATAGAAAAGAATTAAAATATATAAATATGTGATGGTTTTAAAAGGAATTTATGTGTGTAAATTTATTTAGATAGATTTAAGATTTTAAGGTGGTAATTTCTAATATGTAATTTGAGCATTTAGAGTATTGTTATTATTGTTATTTTAAAAGTATAGATAATTGGCCTTATATGGTTTTCACAATTAATTTAAATATTGGAAGTATGTTAAGTGAGTATGATGAGAGGGGAAATTTAAATGTATGGGTATAGTTAGAGATTGATTAGGGTAATTTCGAACTGGATAGTTTATTGGTGGAATGGAATTTTAATCTTTTGAAAATTGACTTCCCTTATATTCATTTAATGATTGATTTGTAAGTATGCTTTATGGATAATACTTTTAGAATACTTGTGATGGTTATCATGAATTATTTTAGTATGGGTAAGTTGTAAAGTTTTAGTTCTGGTCGTTAATTGATTGGTTAATAAATATTGTTCTCAATTGAATTTTTGGTTGATGTTTATTATGCAAATGTTTGATGGAGTTGTGAGTGATTGAGTATTTAAGGTGTTCTTTAATTTGGTCCCTTGGATGCCTGGTTGCATGCTTTTACCTCTTTTATTGAAGGATTGTTTTTGGACATTTCCGTATTGGTATGAATGCCATGGGAGATTAATTTTGATTCAAGGAATCCTTTGTCATTTAAATTTTGTTGCAATGTAATTGGGAACTCGTGTTTTGGTTTATGAGTTGTGGATGGTTGATCTTCTTGAATTTCTGATTTATTTTTGTATCGAAGTTGATCATGTAGTCTGGATGGAGTTGTTGATCTTATTTCAATGTTTTCACTCATTATATTTGAATTGAAATTGATCTGGTGGCCTTGCAATTATTGTTGTCATTGCTATGTTGTTGTTTTTATGAAAGTGGTTTGCGTACCATCATAAGGGGGTTCTAGTGAGGAGAAAATGGAGGTCTCCCATGGAATGCCTAGTTGGTGGCTTTTGGTTTTATTAAGTGATTTTGTTTAAAGGATGATTTTCTTTTGCGTCCCCTATTTGAGGTGACACCATTGTTGATTTATGGATGGGCCTTGATGAATCTTTCCTTGTTATGGCTTTTTCTGATTTACTCTCTTATTTGAGGAAATTTTATCCTTGTGTTGGAATTATTGGAGAAATACTCATGTTGCTTCACTTTACCTTTGTTTATGGGTTTTCATTCTTTTGGCTTCCAGAGGCTTGAGATGATTGATAATTGATGTTCTTTCTCTTTATGGGCCCTTGATGTGGCAAGTGTTTTGGTTTCATGATTTTAAAAGGGTTGTACGGAATTTGTTGAGACTTGGAAATTGTATTTATAGCGAGATGGGTAATGCCTCGCATGCTTTTCAGTTGTGATATAATATTCTTGTGATGTTGTACAACCCTTGGTTTCTTGGTTTTTATGTTGTTGGGTCTCTAGGGAGAGTGGCTCCTCGTGGGGGCCGGCGCCCCGTTTAAGGGGAAGAGCCAGGATAACCCACGAGTGAGTTAGTAAATAAGTGAAAACCTAATAATTAACTTAGGAGGGTTGGGTAGTAATATCATTATAAGATTAATAAAATGGATGCCTCGTCTTCATTAGTGCTTGCAAACTAATGGAAGGCTGAGAAGGCCGTGGTTGGCAAGGTCGTGACCTCGTCCTCACGAGAGGTCTACGGCTCCGCATGAGTCACCCTATGGACCGGCGCCTCCAATTGGGAGGAAGAGCACAGGACAGCCATAGATGGGACCGGCGCCTCCAGTTGGGAGGAAGAGCACAGGACAGCCCATGTAGGACTATGCGATGACACTCTCCCCTAGTTTCCCATGTGTTTTACTTTATTGTGTTTCCTCTGGAAGTAGGTTGTGGGAGTTGTTTTAGATTGTTGTTTGAATTGATTTAAATTGATTTATGATTATTGTTTTAATACATCTTTAGTATGTTTTGTGGTCTTGTATGATCTCATTTATATTTGATTTACGATCTTGTATCTTATGATACTGTGATATGATGTTATTGTGTTGTTTAATTGCAATTTGGAATTGTATTATGTTTAGTTGATTTGGAAGTGTTTCATGATCATCCTTTGGTTACTTGTTACTGGTCATTGCTTTGATTTATGTGATGAGATGTATGATTTTAAGTTATTTTAATGACTCTTGGTTGTTGTTGATTATGTCATTGTAATCCTTGAGTTTTATGATACTTTTGTATGTTGTTGAGTCTTGTGGTTTCGTGTTTGGATGTTCTTGGTTGAGGACTCTTATTGTCAGCTCCTAGCACGGGGGGTGGGTCTTCGGACTCACATGGTCGGGTGGAACGTGCTAAGCACCCCATTGGGTCCCCAGTCGAGGATCGAGAGGTGCGGATTGGTGCGGTTGCAACGACTCCAGAGTTGTATCCATCTTGGAGCTAGTTTCCATCTGTTTATTTGTATTATGTTATCTTATGTATGGTTTCCATTTATGTTTGGAAACACTCTTGTATCATTGTACCTTTAGAACATTGTACTGTAATGTAATGTTAAACTCGGTGTGATTATTGGCCATGGCAGTTGTTATTCATTGGGTTGAGTTAATTATTTATATGTTGTATTTATATAGATGGTTTCTTATCAATGATTATCATGTATGTGTTATCTTGTTATGGATTATATCTTTGGATTTTATTCTTTATTGTTGTTGTGTGGATCTCAGTCTCGTAATGACTCTTCGTGTACCCCAAGGGATGTATGTGTTAGTGAATCTGCTTAAGTGGAATTCATGTCATGACTTAATGTGTAATACATGTATGTTATGTTTACTTAAAAAAATTGTGCTGTAATTATTATGTATTTGTCCTTTGGGGTTCTCACGGCGGGGCGTTACAGCTTGATAAAATTTATTTGTAGTTAAGTATTAATTACCAACTTAAGCATGCAATACTCAAATTTATATATTAAAAAACAATATAAAAGTACAAAATTTAAATATATTTTAAACATCATAGAAGAATTCCAATCATCTTATGACACCATGATCTAGAATTGCATCATTAAGTAGGTATATGCATCAATAAAAACATCATATGCATTTAAATGATTGTTTGAAATGTCTTCAATCTTATTAAAATTATTGCAAAAAAAATAAGTAAGACAAAATATGAAGAATTGATACTTCCTCTATGAAACAAAACAAACCCTACAAATATCTATTAACACCAACATATTCAAATAATCTAAATTTAGAAATCTAATTATGAATCCAAATATAGTGAAAAATAGTAGTCCAAAAAAATATTCAAAGTTGAACTGCAAAGTCAAACTCATGGGGCACAAATAACAATTCACCTCTCACAATCCCATTAAATCGACACAACAAATTGGAAAAGCTAAAAGAGACATGTAGTCTTTAAAATAATATTTTGTTGTCACAACTTTAGCTTAATTTTTTATATTATCTTGTAAATTTTGGAAATAATTTCATTTCAGAAGAAAAAGCAGGTTGGAAAGCGTTAAACATGACCTATAAAAAAAGTCACATAACATTATTCTTAGTGTGTATAAAACACAAAAAAAATCTTAAGGAAATAACTGACAGGAGATGGTGTTTTTTCCAACACTGCAAATAATGTGAGCATGTTTTTGTTGTGATCATATGAAGAAAGTGAAATGTAATTTTTACTATACCAAAGATTTGTTCTAAAATTTGAAGGTGGACTTCATTACATTGTTTTTGCGTGTGAAGCAAAAACTTTCAATAAGGAAATAACTGACAAGGGACAATGTGTTTTCCAACACTACAAATAATGTGGGAATTTTTTTTGTTCCAATCAGATGAAGAAAGTGAAATTTCATTTTTACTATACCAAAGAGTTGTTCTAAAATTTGAAGGTGGAATTGATTAAATTCTGGGTGTGTATGAAACAAAACCATTTTTGTAAGGAAATAACTGATAGGGGACGGTGTTTTTTCCAATGTTGCAAATAATGTGAGTATTTTTTTGTTCCAATCAAATGAAGAAAGTGAAAGTGACCTAAGGGGTTCCTAATGAATTGAGTTAGGGAGAGACGGAGGGTAGGTGGAGGGAGGGTAGGTGGTGGGAGGTAGAGAGAGAGGGGGGAGGGGGAGATAAGGAGTGGTAGGGTGGGAGGGATAGAAGGACTGAAAATAGACTTAGTAGGAGGGGAAGATGTGTTGGTGGATTGTGGGACATATAGACCCAAAATGGTTTGTGGGACAGAGTGACTCAAAAACACTTGAAAAGAAGCAGACCAAAGTGAATGAGATAGATAATGTATTGGTTGTAAGTTTCATTAACCAGCTACTCAAACCCATAGTGTTTTCCAACCTATAATTATACCATTTGAGATGGGGATATGGGAGGAGGGAGGGAGGGAGGGAGGGATAATGTGAGGGGTAGGTGGAGATAGGTTGTGTGTGTGTGAGGGAGAAAGAGAGAGGGAACAAAAAAATGCTCACATTATTTGTAGTGTTAGAAAAAACTGTCCCCTATTAGTTATTTCCTTATGAGTTTTTTTTTTTTTGCATGCACCAAGAATTTAATGAAGTCCACCTTCAAATTTTAGAACAACTCTTTGGTATAGTAAAAATGGCCTTTCACTTTCTTCATTTGATTGGAAAAAAAAATGTTCACATTATTTTCAGTGTTAGAAAACACATTGTCCCCTGTCAGTTATTTCCTTCTATAAAGTTTCAAAGCTACAAGGTGGGGAGGACGAGAAGGATTTATAGTTTGTGGATACATAAAACTATCCAAATTCACCTAAAGGGTAAGTAACCAATAGGGTTGTTTTGTGTAAAGAGTTTCACAAGAGTATGTATGTGGCAGGCTTCATAACACTCAGTGTTTGACAATGTGTGAATTTTGAATTACTATGTATTAGAGTAAATCATATTTACTTAGGCTTAAGTTTTAACTTAGGCCCATAGTTTTCATTTAATAGGGTAATTAGTTTTTTATTCCCATATTGGGTGGTTGCATACCCATGAGAATTTTCATTACTTTATAAGCCTATACATATGTATATTATGCATCTCATATTTTACACTCCTTTTTTGAGTGATATGGAAGTGTTGTGTCTCTCACTTTCATGAAGTTTTTTTGTAGTTGATGATCATATTTTGTCTTCAAGAACTTACCATTTTTGGAGGTGTTTACACATAGTGGGGGGCTATATAGTCTCTATCTTTCCCTCTTATGGGGGTGAAATTGATTGTATATACATGATGTATGTATTAATTGGGGGGTGTGACTGAGTTCTCCATACATGCATCATTTTTGTTTTCTTTTCTCTCTTTTAGAGAGGGGTTTTTCTCCTTTTCTTTGATTTTGAGAGCTTTCTTTTTGCATTGTAAATGGGTAACTAACATGGTTGTGTAGCCAGGACCCATACTACATTTTGCATCTTCATTCTCCCTAAGTTACACTTGGGGGGGTGTTAAAGTAAATCATATTTACTTAGGCTTAAGTTTTAACTTAGGCAGATAGTTTTCATTTAATAGGGAAATTAGTTTTTTATTCCCATATTGGGTGGTTGAATACCTATCAACATTTTCATGGATTTATAAGCCTGTACATATGTATATTATGCATCTCATATTTTACACTCCTTGTTTGGTGAAATGGAAGTGTTGTCTCTCTCATTTTTGTGAAGGTTTTTTGAAGTTTATGATCTTGGGTTATTCACTCTATCACTATGAATGTAATGTAAACCTTACAAATTAGACCTAAAACAAAAATAAACTATTTTTTTGTTGATTCACTATTTATCTTACATGCAAAGGGTTTTATAAGAGTATGTGGCTTGCAAGTTTCATAACACCCAGTGTTTTCCAACATGTAACTATAGTAATGAAAACCTTTTCTTAATTAGAGAGTATGAATGCAATGAAAGGAACCTTAAAAATTAACCTCCTTTTCTTTTTATTATAAAATATTCTTCTTATCTTTTACTTCCTTTTCTAAGTGGTTAATTTTGTTTTTCCATTATTTTCATACAGTTTCAACACTTCCAACTATTGCAAATATAATTACAGGTTGGAAAACATAGTGTGTTGTGAGTGATACGATTGTTATTGTTCTAATCTCAAGGGTGGAGAGATTGCGGAGGAGTTGCAAGTGGGGGATACATAAAAGTAATCAAATTGACATGAGCGGTGACTAAACAAATGGGTTGTTATGTATAGAGAATTTGAAAACACTATGTGGGTTGTAGGTTTCATAACACCTTGCATTTTCCAACCTACAATTATCATAATGAAAATATTTTTCTTATTTAAAGAGTATGGATGTAATGAAAGGAACCTTAAAAAATTTCCACAACTATTACATAGAGTAAAAATTATGTTTCAATTTCCTCATATATGATAAAAATTTAAATTAATGACATGTTAGAAAACACAATGGGTTGTAAGTTTTTCATTGTTCTTGTTCAAAAATCAATGGTGGAAATCTCAATGGGTTGTATGATTGTGCTTTTAAAAAAGAAACTTAAAAAAAGTAGACCAAAGTAAATGAGACAGATAATGTATTGACTGAAGAGATTCTTCTTGCTCTTGAGAAGTTGAGGAAGGAGCATGTGCACTATGTGCAAGGGGAAAATATAGAAATATAGAACTTGGGGCATAAACTATTTGAGTTCCACAAACTATTTTACCAAGATATGTTTGAAAATTAGTTATCACTAGATGATAATAGAGGAAAGGAGAGAAGGAGGGAGAGAGGGAGGGAAATAGGGAAGGAGGGAGA
>VDFB02048648.1:0-10203 GCA_007258455.2 Sequoia sempervirens
TATTCTTTTTACAATATATGATACTTGAAATTTTGTATTTTAATTAATAAAATATGTTATATCATGAATGATAGGTCCTACAAAATTGTACACAACATCCATGCCTTCGAAATACACAACAACTAAGCCAAATAGACTTGGCACATGACTATGAAGAGTTTCTCAATTGTGTTGAGCACCATACAATTTGTAAAGAGGGTTCTTGACTTCAAAGAAAAAGAGGAAGAATGGTTTGTAGGTAAGATATTTATACTTTCATATATTTTGAACCAATAAATAACTAAATTTTTTATATAAGCTAAAAAATTACTTTGTTTGTAGGTACAATGAACCATGGCCATTACATCTAGATGGATCAAAATTATTTGAAGATCCAACCACAAGAGATAAAGTATATGAACCTGCAAGAAATGATGATCAAGTAAACACACATAATCATAATATACTTTAGTTATGGAGGGAAAATGTAGATTGGAAACTAGTTCTTAATGTGACTTGCAAATATTGAAAACCTAGATGAAGTGGTATCAAAGGTGTACACAAGACTTCTAACAAAAACTCTCATTGAGAGAGACATTGAAGCACAAGAAACATGCCATATGTTATTGGAGTTGTCATTGGTAGAATGTAGTAGAGTATTTGTTACATCAAATTTTTCAAGAGAGGTATTCAAGCCAATACTAAAAAAGGAAGAAAATGATGATGATGGACATCTAAAAAAATTCATTCAAGGATACATGGATAGACCATATGCAATGGAAAGTATCACACTTATAGATGTAGCTAGATCTTGGACATATAATCCCAAAAGAAAAAAGAGATAAAAAATGGGAACCAAGGACTATGGCAGCTATTGTAAGAGTGTTTCCAAGATTTACCACCATACCTACACGTCAATTAGAAAAGTGGGTTGATTTTTGTTGGTTAGAGTTATTGTTGTACAAGCCATTTTGTAATATACAAAGGGATATTGGACTTGATGATAATACAATTATGATCCATGGCATTTAGAATGAAGAATTATTTCAAATGAAACTGAAAATCATAATGATTCTAAAGATGAGGATAATTTACCAAATGCTTATAATATAACTCAACATGAATGGGAGATCATATCAAGATTACACCATGGACAGATTATGGATGCAACAAAAATAGATATGTTAGGACGAAGAGATATTGATAAAAAAATTCCATTGAGTGTTGAATATCAAGGAGAAGATTATATAAATAATGCAATAAATTTTATCAACACTATGAAAGAAAATGGCTTACTGATGCTTTATGATATGTTGTCAACTATTTCATATGGAACATTAGGTGCTAAGAAAAAAGCACTTGATATTATTATGTCACATTATAATCAATAGGATGATGTCGTACCACTATACATGATAACTCAAGGAACAACTAGAATAGGTAAACCATATATTTGATTAATGCAATTCGTCAAGCTCTTTATGATGCATCACAACTAGAATATTCTCCCTTATTATTACTAGCACCAACTGGAGTTGTATCCTTTAACTTTGGTACATCAAAAATTCATTCAACTTTAAGAATACCTATTGCAGATTTTGTTGAATTAGAAGGAACAAGGCTCACAAGTCTTCAAGAAGAAATTCAACATATAAAATACATATTAACTGATGAAATGAGTTTTATTGGAAAAAATTTGTTACAAAATATTGATTCAAGACTATGCTAAGCTTATCCTAAAAAATAAAAAATGATTTTTGGTGGAAGATCAATCATTTTGGTGGGGGATTTGGGACAACTACCTCTTGTAAGTGACAAACCACCTTATGATAGTAATGTATGTGCAAAACGATTATGGGAAGAGTTTAAGATAGTTTTTACTTTGGATAAGGTGTTCAGATAAGAAGGTGAAAGTGAAGACCAGAAAAGGTTTTGCTAATTACTCACAAATATTAGAGATGCACATCCAACCATAGATGATTGGAAATTATCTCATGAAAAGAATAAATATTTCATTAAATCCAACAATTAAGGAGGAATTTGATAATAATATTCATCTATTTGCAACAAATGATAATGTACATAGCCATAATAGAAAAAAGTTACATTCATTAAGAAGACCAGTAGCCCATAGCATTGCAACCAAACAAGGTAGCACAAATCCAGCAGAAGGTCAAAATGATGAATTGGATGTTGAATTATTAATTTCAAAGGATGCAAGGGTCATGTTAACATCTAATTTATGGATAGAAGTAGGTCTTATCAATGGAGCTTTAGGATACATTAGAAATATCATATACAAACCTGGATATTGCCCACTAGATCCACCTACATATGTTATGGTTGTATTTAATAATTACTCTAGAATTCCTTTTGAAGATGCATCTCCAAATTTAATTCCAATTTCACCAATACAAAGGAGCCATACACATCAATTGCTCCTACGATTGGCTTGGGCACTAACAATCCATAAATCACAAGGATTAACTCTTTCCAAGGAAACAATTGACATAGGACAAAGAGAAAGAGAAGGATTAACATTTGTTGCTATATCACACGTTAAGTCTTTGGATGGAATTATAATCTCACCACCATTTACATATGAGATCGTTATGAAAAAATGAAGACAGGAAAGGAACTCGCCAAAAGAAAATCAGAGGAAGAAAGACTAAAATCTTTGGAAACATAACATTTTTATGTGTTGTATATATTTTCCAAGTGAACTCTTCAATTAATATTGATATTAAATTTTTGGTATAAAAGATGAATTGTCTCATTCATTATGAATTCCTATTGTACACATCTCTTTGTGCATTTGAATAAATGTGATATGAACCATAATTTGTAAAGTATTATAATTATTTATTTAAAACAAAATATGTGATAAATTATTATTTTATATTGCGTGTAGTGGATGCTACTATCTTAGATATCTTATATAAATCTATCTAAAATACAGTGAGAGGTATCGGTCTTGAGGTGCCTGTCTATTCTCAATAACAATTTAAAATAGGCACCTTGAGATTGATATCTCTCAGCGTATTTTAGATAGATGTATATAAGATATCTAAGCTAGTATATTCATTAAAATCAGAAGGGAAATTAGGCATAAATTAGATGATGCTAGTTAATTTTGTGTGATATGATTTATAAAATAATTATTAATTGTCAACAATTTTGGAGAGAGCACATCAAATATTATCTTGTATTTAAAAAAAAAACATAGAAGCACTTTATGTGTTCTTATTTTAACATCTTAATCACTATCATTTTTTTAGTAGTTTATAAAATAATTTTTGAGCAATATCAATCTTTTTCTTGTCATTTCTTCAAATTCTTAGTATAGTTATCTACCATTATTCATCTAAGATCAACTTTTATTAATTTCAAAATAATGTGATCACTTTTGATCCCCTGTTTCTATGCACATATTCTTATAGAAGTTATAAAGGTCTATTGGTGAGGGTTTTCCAATAATTTTTATAATAACACTAAAAAACAACTCTAAAAATAGTTTAAAAAAGTATGAGACATAATTGAATCTCACTTTAGATGGTAGTTTATCTGTTGTCAATCTAGTTTACAATAAAGATCTTGCAAGCTTATCTAAGAATCTCCATTCTATAACTACATACACCAAATTTAAATAACTAAATTTAAAATATTAAATCAACACTGAAAATATTTATGTTTTCTAAGATTAAAAAAAAAAATGCTAAAAAGAAACACCAATTTATTAATAATAAGATAAATTCTTATACTTATTAAATATTGAAATGTTAAAAATAAATTATTCAATGAAATCAAGTGTGGTATTAAAAAGAATTTCATAAATGAACAAGTGCCACGTAGTGGTGAGTACTCTCCTTTGTAGTATTCTAATTAGAGATTTGTAGAGTTGGAATAAAAATAAATGTAAGTTTAATTAATGTGAATAAAATTAAATATGATTTTTTTTAAATTGTTGTATTTTAGTTTTGACTTTTTTTATTTTGTGTTTTGTTTGATTAATAGTGTTGGTTATTTTATATGTTTTGGTTATGTAATGTAAATATCTTGTTTGATGTTAAATATTTGACAATAAAATAAATTGGAATAAATGTTTATTGTTTGGTGGCTTTTTTTTTTTAAAAGAAATTTGAATACATTTGAATATTTATATAATGAACTCATTCTTTGAGAGAAGGAAGTAGTTTATGAATTATTTGTACTATACATAACTATGACTAATAAAGTTGAAGTTGATTTTGTTATTTAAAATACATATTTGCTAAACATTAAATAATCAAATGATTCATTATTAAAAACAATTCTTTGATTGATTCTAGTTGATTTTGAATTTGATAGTGAAATCTTCATATTATAACACCAAACAATAGAAATTATAGAATCCTTAGAAAATGACATATGTTTTGAATTTTGAAATGATGTAAATTACTAAATATATAATTTAGAGTGTATTTTATGTTATTTTTCTTAGAAAATTAAAAATTATCTGAATATGTTTTTAACAGAATTGATACTATGATATAGTTGTTGAAAAATAAAATTACATGGGACATCAATCTTTATATTGTAAATTTTTTTTTTCCCTTTAATCTTTTTGGGTGTATTTATAACATGAAACTTTAAGACATGGATATTTTTTCACATTTTGATAAACATATATTTTAAAATAAATCTTGAATGTTTTTGATAAAAGGGGATAAATAGGTTTTACGGGGACCCGAAACCACAAGGTAACATTACAAGCAAAGACCAAACGGAGATTAGAAAGACAAAAGGCTACCATGAAACCATTCATGAGGCAGAGCCACAAAAAAGCCATCAGACAGCCAGCAAATAGACAAAATTGAGCCCAGCCACAGCTAATCCATAGACTTCAGAAGCTCGTCAGCAACCTCTTCTAGGTCCACCATATCCTAGACCCCCTCCATGAAGATCTGAATCATATTTGGGGTAGTCAGGACTTTTCTTTTCATACTTGATCTGGTTCGCTTAGAGATCCCCGCTTCCTCATCGTGGTCTTTCTCCTGATCAAGGTCAACAATCAGCGCTCTTTTTTGGGTTTTCTCCAATCTTTCGGTCATGGCTTTGATGATTAAAAAGTTATGTCTTGCAATTTTGTAGTTCTGATTGGAAATTTTTTTCATGGTTCCTTTAATTTTATCAAGATCAGTTTCAACAATGTTGTCCTTTTGTATGTTATCCTTCACAGAGGTATTCTTCTCCACTTCAAGCTGAATTAGCCCCACAACTTTGGCTTCAATTTCCCCCAACTTACTATGAAGAGACATATTTTTGGTCTTCAACTCACTGATTTCATAAAATAACCATTTGGAAGAATTAAATTGGTCCATAGAACAACTATTGGCAGTTCCAACGAAATCAAAAGGTGGGTCACAAGCATAATTGACCTCGAGATTAACCAACTCTGCACCTCTAGGAGGGCTATAGTTCTCCTATTGAATATTCTGAGGGAAGTGGGGATCCTCTAGACTGACCTTAGCCGCTTTAGCAAAAACAACAGGAGAGTCATCAGGGTAGGAGACTAACTTGTTAATCGGAGAACTAGAGCCCACCACTTTAGCATTAGGGTTAGTGCGGCTAGGGGCAAGAACAAAGCAGACACCAGAAGGCTAGGGGGATCGGCTAGAGGCAGAAGGGGGGGCAGGGGAGGTGAGAAGAGCTTGACACAGCTAGGAGAAACTTTAGACTCATATATACTAGGCTCAGTAGTGTCCTCATCATGCTCCAAAGGGGCTATAGGGTTTGGAAGGGCAGGCATATTCTGAAAGTGCTCATACATGAGCCTTAAAAGACCCGTGTGAAGAATCGGGTATCTTTTAGGGCTTCTACTGTGGTCAAAAAAGCTATTTCTTAGGGAACAAAGCAAGAAGAAAGGGATGTAAACACGCACCTTATGCAGGAAGTGATTGAACAACATGAAATGATATCCATAAACCCTAGTGAAGCAGCCGTCGAGAGTGATGTACTCCATGATAAACCTTAACACTTTTCTCCATAAAGCTTTTATGGTATCCACTTCATAGTAACTGTTTGTCATCTTGACAAGTTTTTGCTTCTCCGTTTCGATCTTAGGGAACCTCATCACAGCTTCGTCAGAGAATTTCCTGTCTCTAAAAAATGTATGCTCTTCAATCGGGATGCCATTCACCTCTGCTATCAAAGCTTCATCAATCTAAACTTTCCTCCCAAAGAGGACAACCTCCCCATTATTCCAATTTTTCTCAAAGAAATTAGTGATCTCCTCTTGAGGGCCATAGAGTTTCTCGATGAATGAAAGTAAGCCACCCCTTCTTATTTTGCTCCACACTTTAGTATTCTTGGTGTGTGACTTGAAACTGGTAGGTTCCACCCTCTTCCATTCCCCGCCCATTTTTTAGATCTCGGTGCGAATACTGTTGCGAACGGAGAACCTGTTCCAGATAGTTCCTTTGCTTCGCAGGACCCACAAAGCGTGCCAAGGTAAATAATTTATCTGTCGGATCCTCACGGCCCCATTATATCTACTTATTTTGTTAGTCATGACTCGTACCTTCCTCATTATTACGAGAAGCCACCACTTTTCCATTCACCGCATCGAGCACCATTAAAGCTTGAACATCAGAATGGAGATCAATCCTTTTGTGCCATGTGAGGATTTTATCACTCTTAACTCCCTCATTGGAAAAAAAATCTGCTATAGCATTCGCCTCATGGTAAGCATGAGTGATTTTTTTTTCTGTCAAACTTACTAAGTAAAACCTTAGCGTCTTCAATCCAATTTTTAATCGACCATGCGGGCTGGGACCTACCACAAAGGCTATCTATTATATTTTTTGAATCACCTTCAAGCCATAAATTTTTACATTTCCACTACAAGGTCAGTTATGTGTAAACTCCCGCCCTTCCAGCCATGTGATTGGTTTGGACCCCCAGAGGAGTGGCAATAGCTCCCATAAAATTACTTGCCAAATCCCTTAGGACCCCACCACACCCAGCCTTCCCCGGGTTTCCTTTGGTCGTGCCATCGAAGTTGGCTTTGGCCCAGCCTTCCATAGGAAAACTCCAGCAAACTCCATCCCTAGATTTTTTGGTAGTAGTAGGGGCATTGGAAATATCCCATTTAAATCTCCATTCCCTAGCAATCAGGCTATCAAAATGAGAACAAACCATAGTCTCAACCTTGTCCTCCCACAGAGGAACAATAAGTTTGTCATCCTAATTCTTTTCAAACACAATTTCTCCGACGACTCCCTTATCCCACAGAAGATCACATTGTTTCTCTTTCCAAATTCCCCAAGTCATATGGGGGAACGAAAAGGCCCACAATTTTTTAATAAAGGGGTTGAAAGAAGGGGCTTTCCATTGAACAAAAAAATCCTCAACCAACTCCGGGGGGACCCAGGAAAAATGTCAGCATTTCATAAGCTTATCCCAAACCGAGGAGGAGAAAGGATAGTTGATAAAGAGGTGGTTAACCGATTCAGCATTTCTTTTACGAGTAGCATCTATTGGGGGAGTGAACACCTCTTTTTATAAGATATCCACAATTAGCACTTTATTTTGCAATGACCAAAAAGATGTTAACCTTAGGTAAGATGCTTAGTCCCAGCTTGTCGACCCGCGAAGGGGGAGGATTAAGAGAATGTGAAAGCTGGGAAAAAGTGGATGAGACAGAAAAGCACCTAGAAGGCTCATACTTCTAGATAAGACTATCCTCTTGATTCAAGCCAAGTCTGACAACAGTCAAAGAGGAGTAAATAGAGATCAAAACAGGGTTTATCAAGGGGATATTGATCCACTTACCATCCCGCCAGTAGTCTTTAACAAAGAAGCCAAAAGTATCTTTGCAAAACTCAGCCCATCTACTGAGATTCCCATCCTGAGATAGAGGTTCATTGCACAGCCAACAGTCACCCCAAAATCTGATCTGGTTACCATTGCGAACCTGCCATTTCAATCCCAATTTCCCAACCTTTATCCCATCAATCATATAGTTCCAGCAACTTGATCCTTTTGGGAGATTAGGATTCTCAATAAGATCTTTGAGGGAATTGTTATTCTGCAAATACTTACTTTTAATTATTTCACTCCATTCCCTAGAGGAGAAGAATAGTCTCCATATCTATTTAGCTAGGAGCGACTTGTTCAACAGTCTGATTTTTCTTAGCCCAAGGCCTCCATCCTTTTTAGATCTGCAAACCAAGTCCCATCCAACAAGAGGCATTATTTTTCTTTCTTCCACTCCCGACTAAAGGGATCTCTTTTGAATCTTCTCAATGGTTTCAACATATTTGGATGGGATTTTAAAAAGACTAAGAGCATAGATAGGGAGATTCTGCAGAGAGGCTTTAAAAAGCTAGAGTTTTCCAGCTTGGCTTAGGTGAGCTCTTTCCCAGCTAGAATTTTTTTTCCCAAACCTATCAACCAGAGAGATCCAGAAAGAACCCATAGGTTTTAAGCATAGACGTAATCCCAGATAAGTAGCAGGAAGTACTCTATCTTGCAATAAAGAATTCTAGTTATCTTCCTCTATTTGTGGAAAGGTGTGTTAAAGAAATATAGTGAGTTTTTTTGCTTATTTATCACCTGACTAGAAGCTCCTCCATAGGTATCCAAAAGTTTCTTCATCTCTTTAACTTTCAAGACAACAAATCTACCCATCAACAAAGTGTCATCCACAAACTATTGATGAGAGCATATCAAATTGCTCGAAGACGGTTTGAGCCCCATAATAGATCTTTGAGCAACCAATTTACTCATATTCCTACCAAAACTCTCAGCCATAATAGTGAAGAGGATAGGAGAAATGGGATCTCCTTGTCTTAACCCTCTAGAACTACGAAAAAAGGTGGAAGGGGACCCATTAATCAGAACCGCCACAGAAGCAGAAGTAATGAGTTGTTCAATCAGCTGCAAAACCCTTTCATTGAATCCAAAAGACTTTAAGATCTTAAACAGAAAGTTCCAGTCCACCCTGTCATAAGCCTTCAAAATTTCAAGCTTTAGAAGAAAACCTTCTAATTTAGAGACCGAGAGGGAATGAATATTCTCATGAGCATGGACAATGGAGTCAAGAATTTTTCTTCCAGGCACAAAACCATTCTGTTGAGGAGCAATAATAGTGGGCAGAATGAGAAGCAGTCTGGAGGTAAGCACCTTCGAAATAATTTTATAGGAGTTACAGAGGTTGATAGGTCTGAAGCCTTCAAAATCCTGCACTCCAGATTTTTTGGGGATAAGAACCAAGAAGGTGGCATTTAACTCCTTCAAAAGGTTTCTAGAACGAAAGAACTCTTTCATCGCCTTCTCAACATCCTCCCCAACAATTTCTCAGAACCAATGGAAAAAAAGTAAAGGGAAGCCATCAGGACTAGGCTTTTTGCTTCCTTCAAAAGAAAAAACAACTTTTCTAATTTCCTCGCTAGTGGGTATAGCTATCAGCATTTCATTGTCTCTAGAGTTAACAATCCTGGGGATAGCCTCCAATAATTGATTTTGATCCTCCAAGTTAATTCCCTCTTTCTCAGACAAAAGGTTCTTAAAGAATAGGACAACCTCTCTTCTGATGTCCTCTTCCTCCTCATAAGTTCTGCCATCAACCACAATTGCTGAGATTTTATTAGCTGCTCTGTGTTTAGAAGCTAAAAGATGAAAGTATCTGGTGTTATTGTCTCCAGCCTTTAACTAGAGAGCTCTAGACCTTTGTCTCCAAAATTCCTCTTCTCTAGCAATTATCTCGTGAAGTTTTGTGAGAATCTCGTTTTCCTTTTCCTTAGTTTCATTCAAGTAGCCTTCCTTCTGAATTTTGTTTTGGATTTCAGAAAGCCTAAACTGAAGATTAGATTTGATTTGAAAGATATTGCCAAAAGACTCTTTTTTCCACTTTTTGAGATTCATTTTAACTTCTCTTAATTTTTTGGTGATTCTAAATAAGGCAGTACCCTTTATATTAATATTCCACCATTTCCTTATTTTCTCTCAGAGGAGATGATGGGAAAGCCACATCTTCTCAAAATGAAAAGGAGTATTCCTCTTAATCTTTAAGGGGTCAGCAACAAAACTAATAGGAAAATGGTCAAATCTAATCCTAGGGAGGATTTTCAAAGAACAACAATAATTTAAGAGCCATACATCAGAAACAAGGGTTCTATCAAGTCTCACTTGGATCAGATCAGACATAACTCTTCGATTCGACCACGTGAAAGAGCTCCCTTG
>VDFB02048649.1:0-2500 GCA_007258455.2 Sequoia sempervirens
TTGATCCTTGAAGTTAATTTGGATTGATATCATAAAGGAGATATGCAGCCTACGACTTAAGGCATCAACAACCTGATTCTCTTTTCCCTTGATATAACTAATATTGAAATCATAGTCAGATATCAACTCCAACCATCTCCTTTTTCATACATTCAAATTAGGTTGGGTAAACAAATACTTTAGACTATGATGATCAATCTTCAATTCAAATGGTTTTCCCAACAAATAATATCTCCACATTTGTAACACAAGGACAACTATTGCTAACTTTAAATCATCTGAAGCATAATTTTTTTCATAGGGCTTCAAATTCCTTGATTCATAAGCTATGGATTTCCCCTCTTGCATTAATACTCCACCCAATCCTTCTATAGATGCATCTGTAATAACTACAAAGTTACCATATAGATCTGGTACTTTTAGTATTGGTGTTGTGGTCAACCTTTCCTTAAGTTGGTCAAATATTGTTTGAAACTTCTTATACCATTGAAACTTATTCCCCTTCCTTTTCAATGATGTGATGAGAAAATCTATTCTCAAAAATTTTGTGACAAACTTACGGTAACACCCATCCAAACCCATAAAACTTCTAACTTCAAGTACATTCTTGGGCACTAGACACTCTAACACTACTTTTATCTTCGTTGGATCTACCGCAATACCATCAACTGAAATTATGTGTCCCAAATACTATACTTTATTCTGGAAGAAGGTACACTTCGAGAGTTTTTTGTATAACTTATGCTCTCTCAATCATTGGAGAACAATCTCTAGATGCTTGAGATTTTCTTCTTCATTCTTGGAGTAAATTAATATGTCATCCAAGAAGACCAACACAAACTTATCCAAAAATTCTCTAAACACATTGTTCATTAGGTTCATGAATGTTGAATGTTGTTGGTTCATTCATCAGCCCAAATGGTAGGACTGTGAACTCGTAATGTGTGTATCTAGTCCTAAAAGTAGTTTTAAAAATATCTTCATCTTTGATTCTTAACTAGTGATATCCAAAATATAGATCAATCTTTGAAAATATTACTGCTCCTCACATATGATTAAAGAGATCATCAATACGTGGAAATGGATACTTTTTATTTATCATTGCTTTATTAAACAATTGATAATCAATACATAAGCGCAGTGTACCATCCTTCTTCTTTACAAAGATCACTAGTGCTCCCTGAGGTGAAACACTGGGTCTTATCAATCCTTTAGACAACAACTCTTCTAGTTTTTCCTTTAACTCCATTAATTCAATTGTGGTCATCCTATAAGGTACTTTCGATATAGGTTCCAACCTTGGTACTATATCAATAGAGAAATCAAATATCCTCTTAGGTGGTAATCCAGGTAATTCTTCTAGAAATACATCCATAAATTTTCATAAAATAGGATATTTATCTATATCCATTTTTCCAAATTCCAATACTTCACCTTCTTCGAAATCTTGGGAGTCTCGAGGTCCATAATATACTATATCATCTTGAGAAATGAATTCCTTGCATTCCTCAAGTTTATACATTTTTACTGCAAAGAGTTGACAACCTTTCTTCTTTTCCCTATGCATGTGTACAACAAATATTTGTCGTAACTTAACCTCTCTAGGCGTTCCTTGTAATGACACCCAGTTACCTAGATTGTCTAAGCATTCAACTATTTTAGCATGACAATCTACCTTGGTCCTATGTTTCCATAACCAATTCATCCCTAAGACATCATAAGAACTTAAGGGAGCTACTTACAGATTTATTTCTATTGAGAAACTTGGAAGTTCAACTCTTGCTTCAAATAGACATTGACTTACTTCAACTTTTGTCTGGTTTGAATATTCTACAACCCAAGAATTTTTATGTAGCCAAATTTTCTAGACATTTGACTTGCTACTTTAGGAGAAATGAAAGTTTTTGTTGCATCAATATCTATTAAAAATGAAATGGGAATTCTAGACAAAGTACTTGGAACTTCTACTAGAGTAATTTGGTACTCCACTTGGTGATTATCCACATCAACATGAATCCTTTACTGGAACACAACTCTTTGAGGTGGAAGAGATTTTCCATGTAGTTGTGCCCCAAATGGTTTTCTTGGACAATTACTCACATAGTGATCCCCACCACATGTAAAACATCCCTTAACTGGTCCCTTCCTTTTTGTAGGTCTTCCATAATTACTCTCATTTTCACCAACATTGCTTTTGTAGTTGTTGAAATTATCATTATTTCCTCTTCTATCTCTCCTTGGTTCACTCCAATTATTTTGGGGTACCTTATCCCCTTTCTTTTTAAAAATTTTCCCTTCATTGGGCTTCCTTGGAGCTTGATTGTTTTGTGTCCAAACGATCTTTTTCTCTTTCTCTCCCGGTAATTTGAGATAGACTTAAGCCTTTGTTCCTACTTAATTACCTTCATGTACACCAAATCCATAGTATTTGGACCATGCACATCTACCTCAGCACCTATTTGCACATTTAGACCCATGATAAACTTCCTTATACAAAATT